>JAODOY010053849.1:0-18262 GCA_025399855.1 Forbesichthys papilliferus | reverse complement strand
TCCCTGTCATATTGCAGACTGACCTTCTACATCTAAACTCTCAGCAAAGCGTTGCAGGGATTATGAAATATTGATACTCACAGACATGACGGCACTTGAACCACTCTCGCAACATAATCGCCTACTAATCCAGGATGTTCATTTTTCCTTTTTAATAAACTCTGGCCTGCTTTTGTGTTACTTCATTAGGCTATTTATCAGGCTCTCTTTTTCCCCATTGAGTGTGCAGCTTCTTTTTGTCTTCTGTCAGATTATAAATTATGTTCTTTTATTTATTATCCTTTTTTATTATTGTTCTATTTACTTAATATGACATATGTACAAGCCACACCTCACTTTGAAATCTACCTAACTGGTATTACTACTCATTTCCTGGCCAATAGAGGGCAATGTATAAACATTATATCAGACATGAGGTGTTAACGGAAGAAGGAGGCCGGAAGTGGAAAGGTAACTAGCTAGGGGGCGTGGCTAGCTTACGCTATTTAATATGCTTTATTTAATAATTAATTAGTCATATTTCCCATCTGATATTTTGGCCCAACACCTGCCGGACAAAGTTACACGTGATAACTAGTAGGCGTATACTAAACTGGTAGAAAGCCTATGATGTTGCACAATTGTCTCACCACGGACTGAGATCACGTTGTCTATAAATGCCCCAGAATCACACTATATCGGAAGCTCTGCGCAACGAACTTGACCATTCAAAACAAAAACAAAAAATGGCAATAATACTGCAGACCGCGGTATTGGGGCACCCTTAATAATCACCGCAAGGACATTTTCTTCACCGCGACAGCCCTACTACGCAGTCAATGCAGCGTGTGCTAGAAGGCTATATATCTTGCAATATGGGACTCAAACTGGTCTGGTCTCAGTCTCGCTCTGCCTTGGTATTGACTCGGTCTCGGAACACATTGGTCTCGGTGAAGACATGGTCTCGACTACAACACTGTTTAATGGTGTACCTGTACGGATCACTCTGCACGGTTCGGCATGCACGTAAACTGCGGATCACAAAGTTAACCATCATTGTGTAAATATTTTTTTTTATTTTTTTTTTATGTAGCCTAATAAATGTCCAGTTGCAGTTGAGACACGTTTTGAAGGGCTGAATGTTGAGTTTTCTCGTGATGGGCTGTGAATCAAATCTGTGGCTTACTTTGAAAAGAAAAGCAAACAGATAAGCCTTCGCCCAAGAGGGCTGAACGCGCAAAGCATACTTGGAGCTTAAGTGACAGCATTTTCAGTTGTCTTTTCTCTGCCGCACTTCGCAAACTACAAGGTTTGCCATGGATTTTATCTGCCCCGCCAATACTAATGCAGAGAATTAATAAGCTTTGCGTTCATTGTGCTCGAGTGTGCTGCTATGAGCTACAGTATGCTGAAAATCAGCATGCCTGGTTATCTTTTACTTCGGAACTCAATTGCAACAACACAACCTCACGTGTGATATTGCATTTAACAATGATAAAAGCACAATTTATTTGTTAGGCATAAATAGTAACATATTAAGAATTGTTTATTTGATATATTTGGCTGAGCCAACACAGGACTAAACTGTTTCCATGGAACAAACATTTCCTGCAGATCTACACGCTACTTGTATGTCCTTTTTCCCCTCCATCTTCTCCTGACGACCAATCATAATTCAACTGAAATGTTATTTGTAGAGATATGTAAATCATTGCATTGTAGTTGGTTACAATCTAAGATAATGATACTAATTCATTAATGGTTATTATTGTCTAAGTGTGAAGTTCTCTAAAGGCTGTACACAACATGAATGTAGTAGCAAACAACAATTTTCTATACAAGATATAGTATCTAAATATTAAATTGTGCCATTATCAAAGACTGACATCACACTCCCTCTGTGTGTGTTGATATCCTGTTTTGATGGCTGGTCCAGCCACCTGTGCATTTTAGTGGCCAAAAATCAAGCCGGTGCTTTAAGGGCATACTCACGCTTGGCCTAGTTAAACCAAGCCCAAGCTCGTTTGACCCCAAAGTCCGGTTCGTTTGACTAGTGTGATCGCACGCTTAACCATGCCGTGGCCCACTTGAAGAATACAGAAGGAGTATATACACATTTTTGAGAAACATGCTGCCGTCCAGATGGGACATCTGCATTTTCCAGTAGGACAATGCAATGTGCACCTGAAAACCTAAATAATGAAGGTGTCAATTAAGTAGTCAAGAGTCGTTCCCAAAAGATATGTTCAAAAATAAATAAATCTTTTTACTGACTCGGTTTTAGCATTTTCCATACTGTCTCAACCTACTCAATTTATGACTCATACCTGCAGCCTTGGCATGGCAGGAAATGGCCTCTTCATACTTCCCTGCTACAAGCAAACGGTCTGCCTTCCTACACTGCAGATGAGCCTTTGGAACAAGGGAAACAGGTTAAGTATAAATGGGGAAAAATACTGAAATATGTGGTGGCAAATTCAAAGTGACCCAGGACCAATTTCAACCGCCTATGTTATGAGATTTTAATATGTCTTGACAGTGTGTGTCCAGGCATCAGGGACTCAAGGAAATAGCGTGATCTGAGCATGAATGTGATAAGGGATTAGGGTTGGGTATTGTTTAAATTGAATCGATTCCGGTTCCGATTACGATTCTGCTTATCGATTCCGGTTCTTTTCGATTCCCGGTTTCAATTCCATTATTTTTGGGAGAAGAAATACAACATATTTCAAGATGGAAAATGTCCTGACTTTTCATTTTGGCTATAATCAGTCAAATCAAGGTCAATGACACTGACAAGATTCAGTAAGGCTTTGTTTTCCTTTCATTTATAAAAAATAAAGATAAATAAGAATAGCCTTTTTAAAAATGGATATGTGTTAATGCATTTAATTATTATAATTACATATTGTACTTTACATCATAGAATATATAAGAAAAGTATACAAGGATGAGTAAATTAACAAATAATTAAATAATAGTTCATTAACTATTAACTAACTTGAACATTTAGGCCTAGGTGCAGAAAAACTGACCTTGTATGTCAATATGTTACTTTACAATATTAATCTTGTTTAATGTCTGCATTCTAATTTAATCCAACCTCTAGAATTCTCATATTCCTTTTGTGAGTTTCTTTAATCTGATAATTCAGTTCATGATCATGTAATGACCTGGACATGTTACATGCATTGTCAACCTTTTGAGTTAAACTAGGCATAGGCCTCGTTGTTCAGAGAGCAAAAATACAATCAATTATTAGATCAGCGGCCGCGCGCATTGGTAACAAGCCCAGTGTAATTCAAAGTAAAAAAGAAAACATAAAACTTAAGCTCATAACGCTACAAAACTATATTAATTGTTTTTGGGTGGCTTCAGCTCTAGCTTGTTATGCTGGTGCTCTACACGGTGCATTCAGATCCACTACAGGTAGAGCTGGAGCAGAGGGAGGGTTCATGTGATTGTTTGTTGTGATCGCTTTCATCATAAGGAAGTTGATCTGATGGATTTAGGTTAGGAAAAAAAGAAGAAACAGACGCCTCAAAGAGGTAAACAGAAGTGTCCCGTCAGTTTGGGCATGCTTGCATTTTTGCATGCAAGTTAAGTACATTTTTTCAAATTACGTGACAGTATTTCCGTTTTCTTTCTATGAAGCCACGCATTTGACCGTTTAGCGAGATCCATCTTTCACACTGTCGATGTACATGTATGCTAGGCTCTGAAATACACTGGAGCGATGACGCGTACAGCGTGATACGCAGATGGCTACGCGTAGCTAAAACTATTTCTAATAATTTAATTGCATTTTCAAACCGATAAGCAGAACCGAAAAATGTATTTTAAAGCTACCCAATCCTTGATATTTTGTTTTTGGTTCCAACTTGGAACCGAGTTATGCCATAAATATGAAGCTTCCACAGCAATCAATGCTGCCAACAACCTGTTTGTAGACTGCTGTCCCAGTAAAGCGTGTAGAGCCTGCATCTTGGTGAGGCAAATAAACTTTACAAGCTGGATGAGGAGTGCAAAGACCTTCTTGCTGGCCTTATGGACTGTCCTGTGACTGGGGGCACCTGCAGGACTAGTTAAGGTATGCATAGCCACCTAACCTCTCCAGGAACCATCACCTTATCGTGGTGGAGAGGTTTGGGTGCCCCTATGAACCTGAGGGCTGTGTTTCTGGAGCTTAGTGCTCCTGGTAGGGTCTCCCAAGGCAAAGTGGTCTCAGGTAAGGGGCCAGACTAAGAATGGTTCAGAAGACCCCCATGAACAACTTAAAAAGAGAAGGAATTACCCTGCCCGGAGGAAGCCCGGGGCCCCCGTCTGAAGCCAGGCCCAGAGGGAGGGCTCACCGGTGAGCGCCTGGTGGCTGGGTTGCCACGGAGCCAAGTCGGGCACAGCCCGAAAAAGCATTGTACAGGTTTTGGTTATATAGGATACATGTAAAATGTAATCTCTTCTGTACACTGCAACATCTATCTTTAACTCCAACTTTATTTAAAATCTAGTAGGATTTGTTTATAATATAAATGTCTTAAGATAGTGACTTAACATATGCGCATATTTGCTTAAATTAGAAAATAGTATCAAGTGAATTTCACTTACTGCAGTGGCAGCCAAACATACTTGTTTTAAGCATAAGCAAGCTCATAACTAATATTTTTGAATTTTTATTTGACAGGGCATTTTTGCACTGAAGGAGAGATGGAGAGGCATCGTCTTGGGAAAACTTGCTAATGAAGCAAGTGTTCTTGCGGCAGCATGTGTTCTTGGATTGATTTGACAGTATTGTAGATGTTGTCATAACTAACTAGGTAGCAAACAGGCATTATAGCAAACAAATGGTCCACCTGCTCCAGGAAGCAGTAGCCATGCTGTCTTGTAAGAGGGGGTTGTTGTTCTTGTTGACTATCCATTTCAGGCAACCACACTTGTTGTCATTCTGAACACATTCAATTGGAGGGCTTACCATCATCAGGTCAAAATGAATACATTTGAAGTAATTTTCAATGCCCTCCCCTCGTAATCTAATAGCTTGTTATAGATACAGTAACATTAACCTAAATGAATTACTAAATTTACCTTAAATATATTACTGCTTATATAATTCCTGTAAAAATTGGATAATTTCTATAGACATGATGGAGTCTGGAGTGATAACCAAGCTGGTGAAAATGCAATATCTCCATCCACAGTGTCTGCAGGTCTTTAAAAAATAGTGTACAATCATCTACATTTTAGGCCTACAGTGGTTCTATAATACTTTCTGCAAGTAGATGTCACATTAAGTGCACCTGCATCTCAAGCCAAAACAAATGTGCGGGCCACACACACACTAAAATGCATGTGTGGTGGGGCCCAGCTACAGTAAAAAAAAACGTGGCATGTTCTCATAATAAATATCGACATCTATCTTAATAAAGAAAAATAGTAATTGTTAAATGTTTTATGCAGAACTGTTGCAGAAATGGTTTTCCTTCTGGAAGGTTCTCCTCTCTCCACAGAGCAAAGCTTAAGCTCGGTCAGAGTGACCATAGGGTTCTTGGGTCACCTCCCTGACTAAAGCCCTTCTCCCCCAATTGCTCAGTTTGGCCTGGCAACCAGATCTAGGAAGAGTCCTGGTGGTTCCAAAATTCTTCCATTTACGAATTGAGGCGGCCCATGTTAAGATCAAATCTTTGCAATTAATCACCATTAACTACAGGCAACCATGCAATTAAAATGGACAGCAAAATGTAATAGTAATGTAAAGTCAGCCTACTAGCCTATGAATTTATGTCTCCTCGTGGTATAAACCACTCATTACAAAAATATTGTTTTAAAACTAATTTCTAAAAATATTACTGGTACTACAGATTTTGAAATTTGAACCATAAATAAATACAGGCTGCTTTAACAGTCTCATTTTCATAATAGTTATTTTTAACCTAATTTTAAAACAGAACACAACGACAGTTTTAAAAGTAATAAGTATTACCTGGAAAAGTCACAATTAATATCTCCAAGGATCTTCATGAGGTCAGGGTGCACCGACGTGAGGGAGACACTGGCAGTCTTTCTCATGTGGATGGTGCTCTTCTCTGCTAGGTTCATGTGGTTGAAGTAGATGAACCTAAACTGGGGCTCCTTGTCTGGCCTGAAGGGCACATCATGATAGAACATATCAAGTGGGTGTTGATGGGCACGGTTATAACACAAAACATGCTATCGCCAACTGTATGCTTTAAATTATTTTCTTTTATCGTTTTGGTACTATTTGGTATTTGGTACCATTTTTTAAACTCTTAATGCAAAACACAAAACCGATCACATTTATTACACACAAAGTCCAACGTTCATATACATTTAGCAAAACAACCATTAGTACAAAATTTACATTTTTGTGAAATACCATGAAAACATTGATTTAGTAACTAATACACAATACAGTTTAATTATTGAAACAATCAGTTAATTTAAAAGCAAACGGACAGATACAACAGAGATTTCAAAATTACCCATTAAAGTGTTGAAAGTGCTGTAATATGCTGCAATCCTGATTCTTATAGTAGCTCACACTGGTTCACTGTAACATTAGGCATTACTGTAGCCTGGAATTGCTGATGCTGTATTGTACTTTGGAATCTCTGTTCATTTTTTATTTTAAAGGGGCCTTATCAACTGCACAGATCAAAATGCCTCTAGTTGCAATTTAATATACAGTTCAGTACCGTAACAATTAGATGCATGGAAACTCTAAATTTATATGGGTATGTACAGATAGATGTCTGACATCTAAAGTGGTGCCTTTGACGTCATTAAGCGTCGCCAGTAGAGATGCCAGAGTTCTAATTATTGTAACTGTTTGTGGGATGCAGACGGACTGTACGTCTCTCGCTCTACAGGATCTGCGAGGGCCATACAGTGGATCATATAGTGACTTATGTATAATTTACATTCAGATTTTGTATTCAATCATTTTTCAACCAGGTTTGCTAGTTTACTTTTATTCTTCCTGAAAATACTTATTTTTTGTTTAGTTTAATATGTCTATTTATTATGTCTATATTACGTTTCTAACATGGTAGTTTACCAATACTGACGAATTAGCTCAGTCATTTAAGATTTGCGCTATAAGTTTTGAGGTTGGTGGTTCAAAGCTCCTAGCATAATAGTATTTTTCCCGTAGCAGACAGGCAAGTTGTATTATATCTTTATGACACATTGTTACCGGTTGCCGTGTTTTTCTTTTAATATTCTGCCATTTAATAGTCTGCCAAGGTGATGTTTGAGTCGTGCATAGTTAATTTTATGTGTGAAGGAATAGACAGATTGTCAGATATTTATGTTTGTTAATAAACGAAAGACCAGTTATCTTTTAATAACTACTCTAACCATCACAAGTTACTGTATACGACAAGTTGTCCATCATGCAACTCCTTCAAATAAATGCTGCTTCTCTATATTACGTTTCTAACGTAGCAGTCTACCAATACTGACGAATTAGCTCAGTCGGTTAAAGCTTTGCGCTGTGAGTTCTAAGGTTGGTGGTTCAAAACACCACACATAATAGTATTTTTTTTCCCGTATGGAAACATGGTGGGAAGTCAAAGCTCACTATGATGTGGCTTCAGCTATTGATCATAACATGAAATTGAACTGCTCAAAACCAGACAAGCTCTACATTTTACATTTTATTTGGCCTCCAATCCGCAATGAATATTTTCTGAATATAGAAACACTGCAAGAAGATAGAAGATCGAAGATAGAAACCCACAGCATCGGCTGAATCAATTCCCCCGTAGGCTAGGCCATGTACTCATCTCTCCCACTAGCAATACTGCTAAACACAAAGTGTCCATAAGCGTCTATTGACCGAAAATATGTTTATTTATTGCAGGACATGTACTGCAAGTAATTAAACAATTACCAACAGTGTTACTTTTGTTATAATGTAAGTTTGGACATTTTCACTTAGGGGTGTACACACTTTTGTTGCCAGCGGTTTAGACATTAATGGCTGTGTGATATTTTGAGGGGACAGCAAATGTACAGTTCTACAAGCTGTACAATCACTACTTTACATTGCAGAAAAGTGTCATTTCTTCATTGTTGTCACATGAAAAGATATGCTCAGATATTTGCAAATATGTGAGAATTGTGTACTCACTTTTGTGAGATACTGTATATACATTTCAAACTCTATAGCGAGATAAAATCACGTTCATTTTCTGTGTTTGACTGGATTTATATGCTACCGTAGTGTAGTAGATCAACGGACAAACAGACTATAAAGCTTTAGGGCCTTTTACTAAGCATGTGTTGTCTTGTTAGATGTTTAGTTTGTTTCAAGGCTTACGTTACCACTAAAGCTTTAGCGGGAGTATGCTCTCAATTATGTTGCACCTTGCAACTTTCACGGTCAATTTGCATGGTCACCGTGCTATCATATGTGGTTTGTTTTTCAGCTTTGTAAAGTACAAGGATCTATTTGCCTCGACAGCAGTAAAAGTTTTACCAATATCCACCCATATCCAGCAGGAAATGTATTGCCTATGCTTTCCATTAGTATAAGTGTAAGTTTGCAAGCGTAATCATTTTGATGTCTCAACGTAAATTGCATAACTCGTTTACTTTAGCTACAGAAAATAGTCAATTGACACGGGGACGTGAGTCTGCAGTGGCTAGATTATACGGTAATACAAATGTATTTCATTTTTCAGAAACTGGACAACACTGGCGATGGCAGTTTACAATCCCCTCTGCCTGGCATAAAATAAACAACCTTCTTTACATCAGTGTGGCTTTGAGTTATTCATAAGATTCATTTAATATTTAAATTTTATATAAAATGATGTAGACATGGAATAGTCTAGCCTCTATGGATTTAGTAGAATACATGTATAGTCCTAAAGTTATTTATGACTAAAGGCAATATGTACGTATCATATTGAACATAACAGATATGTCCACTGAGACAAAAAATAAATAAAACATTAACATATAAAAACATTGTTGGATTGCTGGGGTTTTGAACCTGCAAGCTAGGGCTGGACAATATGGCCAAAATTTATATCACAATATACTTAATTTCGGTCGATACGGTAGAATTCCGATATCAATATGAACAATAAAAACCTCAGAATATCTGATAAGAATACCCACAATGGAGTACATAAAAACTTCTGAAAAATGCATTTGCCAAGTCTATGAAACTAATATTTTAGAAATTAAAAACATAAAAATGAATGTTCATTTTTTAGCAAGTGTCAGTAACATTCTGGTGTACGTGTGACTAGCACTGTGGTCCCATGAATTAGACGTACCACAGAAGACATTACAGACTGTGTAAATTGATTTGGCACCTGAAAACCACCATACTGCTTTGCACTGGCTGTAGTGCAAGTCATCACGCACGTAGTTTCTATTCTGTTCACCCTGAATACAGCTGGCAGGGCTACACTGACTTTATTCCCAAGGAGCACACGTGCTCCTAAGTTAAAACATTTAGGAGCGCAGACAAAACATTTAGAGTACAGCAAAATGGGAGCAAAGTCGAAAATCAAACAAAGCATAACAGTTATGCAATTATTCACCTTTAGTATTTTGTTTTCATTGTATGTTATTCTCTAGAGTATTACGTCTGAATGTCTTGGTTTTTGACAAAGGAGAGAATATTAGGCCTACATTATCAGGTTTGACCTATCATAAAATATCTGCTGAAGTAGATTTGCTTGTGACATGGTCACATACGGTATATTGTATTTTTTCCACACTTTTTCCCCAGTCATGTAAAAAGCGTCCTCATATTTAATGTGGAGGTATTCAAGGTAGAGAAGGACAACCAGCATAACTAGGCTAGAATATAGAAATTTCAGCAAACCTAATTTTGAATGGAATATATCTTTAAAAGTTAGGCTACACAGATATATTCTTATAACTTCCTATTTAGCCATATGAAAAAAATGAATAATTTTACTGTACTATAGAAATTGTAATATTGTGATGGCGTACAATGTAGCTTCACGTGAGAGTACAGTATAAACAGGTCTTTACCGTAATTGCACAATCCCTCACACTGTTGGAAGTGGCACCACGTTTGGAACAGATACCCAATGTGCGCCGCACGATTGTCCTTGTGCACGGGGATTTCATAACAATGCGCAACTGAGCATATTTGAGCTGCGAACATAGTCACTCGCACACAGTGGGCCTAATTTTTTTTTCATGTTTGCACACCAAGATATTTTAGTTGCATTTTCGAGTAAAATGGTTGCACTACGAAAGTAAGAACCCTGTGAGCTGACTACTGCGCCCGTCATTCAGTGACAAATGTATAGCTTATCGAAATACCGGAAATTAGTTTGGCGACTTATTCAACTTATCAGTCACAAGCATGGGGAGGGGTTGACGTGATTGTTTACAAACATGTGCTGCCCTCTATTGGTTAAACAAGGAATATAGGATGCTGGGCAGTGCAGCTTTATGTGTAGATAGATTGAATTGGAAAAGGTAGTAAATATTTATTATACAAGTCAACTGAAGATTTCCTAGAATAATGTCAACATGCAAAGTACTCCCTCGTGATACTGACAAAACACCGTTTTTATTATTATTCATATTTCATTAAAAATGTAATGAGAAGAAAATGCTTTTGTGTATTATAAGATAGTATAAGCCATTTACTTTAGGTTTATAGTATATTTTCTATTTTTGTGGTCATGAATTTGGTTCTTTTATTCTGTTGTCACTAGTTGACCCGTTAGCGGTCTTACCTACAGTAAGCTCTACCACCAACTTTAGTCACAATGTACTGTAGGAAGTTAAGGGGGTTAGAGGGCATACAATGGTTTTTCGACGATTTTCAAATTTAATAATTTTACCATGTGCCAGTGTGTACTTATGCATTTTATCACGTCATCGCATCGCATATCATACTATTGGAAAGTCAGTGTAATACTTTGCCTGGAAAAATGAATAATCCTTTTGCCTGTAATCACCATTTTATTTAGATTATTAACAAAACACAATATATGTCAGAACGTTAAACTGATGTACTGTATGTTAACCATGGCTAGCAGGTACAGCTGTGCAGTGAGTACAGAAGTTAACTCTGACACATCAAGGGCAGATGCTAAAGGCCATGGGTTTTAGCCTTGCTGGCATGCCCTTCCTTCCATGCTGGATTTCCAAGTTCGAGTAGTTGATTTTTACTACTACCAATCAGATTTTACTAAACAGTACAATCTGATTGGTTAGAGCTATCCCGTGATATGCCTGAGCAAACAAACAATTATGAGGATCAGCCTATACCTGCACCTAAACAAGAACATCTAAGCTTCAAAGGAGAATAGCTGAGCTATCTAATGCCGGGTACCCCACTAAACAACTTTTTTGTCTCTCACGATTGTTATGTCAAATTGGACAAACATTGTGTGATACATTCTTGACGTGTCGTGGCAGGGAGACTGGCAACACTACACGTATGACACAGACCGATCACAGCATGCTGTCGTTCGCATCATGTGTCATCGGGGAGGAGGGGTCAAGAATTTGTCAATCATAGTTTGTGGTGGCGCACGGTCAAGTATTTGTCAACCATGGCTACACAAGCGCTGTGTGTGATGCTGGGGATTTATGCTCAGAAAAAATGAAAGAAAGAAAGAAAGGAAAACGTCAAAGCAGCTTTGGTTTGAACCTCTCCAACTGCAAGGCCAAACAAAACAAAACAAGGCCACGCAGCGGTTTGACCAACTTATAAATATCTACTGAATCATTGCGTGCCAAGCAGGGATTCTCAGATCCTTGCTCTCTCAAGCACACACACACACACAGGCACAGCTCTGATGCAATGGTGCAGATCCTCTCATGCCCTAGCTGTTAATAAACTAATCTGCAGCCAGACCGAACTATAAAGTTGGTAAACATTTATTTAGTATCATACTATTGGTTAACGTAAAGGAATATGTCAGGGCACCTCATAGGGGATGTCAAACTAGGCGAGAAAATTTAATTTTTTTTAACATGCTAGTCTTTTTGTCGAGACGTCGTGAGGCGTCGCAGACGGCTCGTAGCCAATCTTAGAATATGTCACACTACACGGAGTAACGACGCCTGCCTTTGCTCCCGACGAGCCACGTTCTGTCCCGACGCTGAAAATGCGTTGGTCACGACCAAATCAGGTCTAAATCAGCCTGAAATCTAGTATGCACTCGGCATAATCAAGTTGAAAGGTTTTCTCAAAATCAGTCAATTATAGTGTTTAGTGCCAAAAGAGAGGGAGAAAAAATGTAAATGTCAGCACATTGCCTATCCATAGGCTTTAAACTTCCATTAGCTCTTGCTGTGGGACAACCAGGGGCTGAAACCATGAATCACTTGCGTCCCAAAACATACGACTATAGTAATAAAACATGTGAAAGTGTCATGACTCAAGGGATGGGAACCAGCAGTAGTACACATTAGGGGTGAGACGGTTTTGAAACCGACACCGCGATACAAATCGAACCGTGGTCCCACACAGACACACACTCAACCTGCTGAAGATGTAGCCTGTTGAATATACGTTGCTACTGTAATAAACTACAATATGCATTTCACATTTAGCTCAACACTAGATTAGAACCACTGAGCCTTTTTTATAGTTGTCAAAACACAATATAAAGCAATTTATAGTATGCATTTGTTCTCATTTATGGAATTAACCCCCGTCAATACAATGTTGGAATATGGCAATGATTCTATTGCCTTTGCTTTTTACTCAAATGAAACATTGTGGAATAATACTTATTTTACTGAGGAATTTACCAATAAATTCATAAAAAATCCTACAATGTGATTATCTGGATTTTTTTTCTCACTCTGTGTCTCATAGTTGAATTGTACCTATGATGAAAATTACTTTTTAAGTGGGAAAACTTGCACAATTGGTGGCTGACTAAATACTTTTTTGCCCCATTGTATAAGTTAGGCTAAATAGCTTGATGGGGGAATGATAATCTACCCTACCGGTATAACAGACACTTTATAATGACTTTGGCTACAATCAGCAAAGGCATAACTTTTCAACACAGCAGTACGGGTACTGGTACAATACAGTCTTACAGAATTAATATAACGGGAGGTTTTCATAACTTGTTCGTCCCACTTTCCATGAATAACAGATAGAACCTATAGATGATCAATGTAGATGGTTTCCTGCGTTTAAAGCAGAGGGAAATTTGTAATTAGGATACCATCCAGTTTGAGTTCTGCCATAGTGCCTCTGGCTCTAGTGTCTGTAGTCCGTGCCTCCGCGATCACGATGAGAGTGTACAGGCACAGAGTACACGCAAGAAATTTGCTCATGCAGACAGACAGCTAAAGCTTCAAGTCTTTAAATTCGGGCCTAATTTTAAGATTAGATTGGGTTTTTACATCCCTGCGATTTTTCCAAAGGACGTATCTTTCTCATCATTTTGTCAGAGCATAAATTATTTTCATCGCTATCGGTATGTAAATAGAATTGCAAGAATGTATAACAAAATGTGCTAGTAAATTGCATACTTTACCTTTAAGTATGGACTGAATGTCATAAAATAATCAATGTGCTAAACTGTGTACAGTAGATAGCTACCAGTAATGTTAGCTCACCCAGCCATGCATGTACTATGTCCTCTGATGATCTCCCCATCTTTCTTCGCCACAAACCAAGCAGAGTATGTCTTAGAAAGTGGCTAGCCTACTCCAACCTCACCATAGACAATGCAATATTCATTTAACCTGTGCGAACACAGCTGTCTAATTTTACCACTAAGAAAGTTATTGTAGGCATCTAGGCTACTGTAGGCCTTTACTGTATCCCTGGTACTGTACACACTGTATTTACAAGATAATGGTACAGATCGGCATACATGAAATATGTTTTGTTTAGAGGATCAGGTAAAATTGTATATATCTATGTTTGTTAGGGGGGAGACAAAAAAAAAATACGAGCTTGTCATTTTTGTTTTCGGCGCTACCGGAAATGCCTTACTATTGGCACTGTCAACAGATCAGGATAGCTCATATAAAAACTTTTTCCCCCCGTGGAAAATATGTTTTAACAAATTGTTTTATTTACGAGATATCACCAGTATAAATTATTTGTATACATTTAAGATACCAATTGATAATGTAATTTGTTTGTTTTTAGGAAGACTTACAAAGTACAAGATTGCCATTGTTTTCGGCCACACCGGAAATGCCCTTAGGCTGAACATGAGCAGTAACGTATATATTCTTTACATCATTGAAACGGTGTATTGTACACTGCTCGCAGCAATCTCTGGCGCAGGCAGCCAATCTGTGTAATCTGGGCCGTAGACAACCGACAGAAAACAGAACACACAGTCCCAGCATGGTGAAATAACAACTGACAAAGGAACACACGATACTCTCTAATTTAATGCTATCCCCACACAATTGTAAACAATCGACATCATGTCTGGGGTGAATACACTCAGACTGGAGGGAATAACGTTTTTGGATTGTCCAATGAGGTCAATTTGCATGTAGTTTACAAGCATAAACCATATGGATGGTACTCTTCTGATTCAATTGCGGGGAAAGACATGTCGCTCGGGCCCTAAGTATGTCTTGCATGAACAAACTAGGCTATAGTTTCATTAGAAAAATGTAAATAAACGATTCACAAAAGCACATTTCTATGAACTGATTCAATCAGTTTGTTTCAGAAAATTTACAGGACTTTGACATATCAAAATTGATATGTCTTATCTTTTTTTGGGAAAAAGTATTTTTTTTGTAATGTTTAACTCTTTGGGGTCTAAGGAGATTTTCCCTGCGCTCTCCACAATGTACTTGGTAGAATGAACGCGACTTGCCTGTACAATTCCTATAGTCATCATCAGCTTGCATTTACATTTTCAAGGGCTCTAATAGGCGTATAGACCCATCTATCACAATCATGTCGATGTTTATATGCTTACAGTCATCTGATAATGGCCTATCAACATTTTGAATGGAATAAAGCCCCAAGGTAGGAAATGGGCTACTTATTTACATTGAAGCCTCCGGTTTCGAATGAAATATAGAGTGGATTATCACATATCCTTTAATACCATTACTCCAATAAAACAACTATTACGAACCCAGATATCCTGCGGTTGATGTTAAACTGTTCACATATGTCAGAGGCTAGCAGAGTGAGCTGAGGGCCAACCAGCTCATCCAACTGTTCACAGAACTCCCTTGTCATCTCCACCAAACCTGAACCAGAAGGGCAGAAAAACATGTTGGAGACAGTGGGAACATTGCTCTAGTACGTAATTTAAAAAGAGCCATTATTTATTTCATGTATTTTACAGTTCAGATAAAATTAGACTGCAAAATATATGAATTTAAATTAAAAATATCTAAATCAACTGATGTTAGTTATACTGTCTGGGACCTAGACTCGCATTCAGTATGGCACAACTATAGCAATCAATATTTGCAGGTCTCAAAGGTACACTCCTCTATTTGTGTCAACTATATGTACAAGCACTGTTGTTTCTGTTTAAAATGCTAATATACCCCTCCCCCACATCAGTGATGAGTAGTTGGTAGGAATGTTAATCTATCACTTATAAAACGATCTGATACGTATCTAGATGCAAAGACTATGATACATTTTAATATAAAACGATGCAATGCGAAAATAGTGGGATTATATAATTAGGCACGTGTCCCCCCTTGACTAAAGATAAACTGTAATAGAGGAATCCTAGCTACTTCTACAATCAAAATATGAAATTGAGATTTGAGCTCACTAAACAAGACTATACCACATTGCACATAGGCTATATTACTGTACATCCTACGATGTTATGTAGCCTCAGGTTGTAGGAGTAGTCTCACAGATTAACTATTAAATGTAATTATTGGTTATTTGGTGGTCTTTTATTGTGGCCATCCTAATGCATACCTGCATGCTACTCATGCTGTCTAACCTGCATCTTGATGTGCCACACCTGTGAGGTGGATGGATTATCTCGGCAGAAGTGCTCACGAATACAGATTTAGACAGATTTGTGAACAATATGTGAGAGAAATAGGCCTTTTGTGTACATAGAGAAAGTATTAGATATTTGAGTTCAGATCATGATGAATGGGGGCAAAAACAAAAGTGTTGCGTTTACAATTTTGTTCAATGTAAATTACCATTATAGTTTTTTGTTTGACTAATATTTACTTTAATCTGTAATCTAAAATCTGATTAATTTGAAAGATTAGATTTTAAAATTAAGATACCTTCCTGTACAATAGGTGGCGGTGTATGCACCTTTCAATTGGTTGCGATCCGTAAAGACGATAGCTCAGAAAATGTGAGGATGTTGGAAAATAACTTTAATCAAAGCTCAGAGAAACAAGATGGTCAGAACGGTTGAAACACGTTAATATTTCAAATTATCTACCTGCGCCTGCAGTTTCTACCAATGATGTTCAAAGTGTGCATTTAAGAGCTGTATATTTTTTAAGCGTCACTCTGACAGAAATAACCTACCAGTATCTTATTTATGAGCTATAATGATGGATTAATGTTCATTACAGCAAAGTCTACTTCTCATCACAATCTGTGGATGTGCTGGTCAGTAAATAAAACAATTAGGCTTGTTACCTTGGCCTTGTAATGTCAAATTGAACTCTTAAGGATTAAGCAAATGCATTGTTATAAAGCGCTATTTACCATGTCCGACTTTATGCCTATGTGTTACGCGCGCTCTATATTATTTTTAAAAGGAAGAATTAATTAAAATAACTTTCTAGCATGCGTCATCCGATTCATAACTTTAAAAGCAGTGCAACGACCGGTTATTCCTATATTTATCGATCCAAATGTTGGCAAATTGATGAAGTTAATGTTGAAAACGGGTTTACAATGTGTATCAGTGAATTGTTACATCCCTAGTAGTTGGCACTCTACTTCTCCCATTTAAGACAACCGAGGAGTGTATTTTTTAAAACTAGCTGTTTAGGCAATTTAAAATTCTAAAAAGTCATACTAATGAAAATCACCCACCACTGATCATGAAACAAACAGCAGCGCTCATCGCCTGCGGGGGGAGAGCATACAAGGTCAAATACACAGGTGGACACCTAAACTTGATGTGACAATGCACAGCTGGACAAAATAAAAGTAAAAATTAAGTTGCAATTTAATCCCCAGGATCCATAACATTTGAGAGAGCAGTATGCGTATTCAGCCTGACTACAGCTCTCAAATAAAAGTTGAAATGAATTTGCCACAGCAGATTAACATCTAAAATTAACCAACGACAAACACTCAGTAGTTAGAAATAATAAAATGAATGAGTTAATCTACTGGTTTAACCTGTCCCACCTTGTACACAATCAGATGCAACTCCTCATGACCATCCTTCGTGCTAACAAATATTCTGGGAAATCGGAATTTGGCCTCTGCATCTCTGAAGTTTGCAGGTCCTGTTATAAACCTTTAAAGAACACAGTATGAGAAACACTTCAAATCACCAAAAATGTGAGTTTCATGTTATTCATAGATACCACGTGGACGTCACTAGATTTGCGCCGCCATATTTGTGTCGTGTCAGCTATGTAACTCCCATCTCTACCATATAACTATCAGAGACAGCAAAGGAAGATGATCCATGAAAGAAAATGGTCATACCCGGGTTATGTTTTGTTGTTGACTGTAACACTAGTCTTCAGAGAAACCCAGGACTACAATTACATTAAATATAAAGAAGTTAGCTTGGCATAATTTAAATAGTTGTCTTTGGTTCAATCAGAAGAGAATAGCAGACAAGATCTCTGCAGTAAAGAATCCGGTACGTATGCAATCAATTTACCTTATTATCGTTTATCTTTAACAGTTCTTTTAACAGGAAAAGGCTAATAAATGCTTACACATGGTTACCAGTTTCCATATATTTATTAATGTTAGTAGTGTCTTGCATAATGCAAACACACCAGGAACTTAGTTGTACACATCATGCGAATGTTAGCTAACGTTAGATTCAGATATTCCGAAGTAAACTAGCTAACGTAAACTTGTTACACTTTTATTTACTCCAATTCATAAATGCTTTGAGATGTTGTCAATACATTTTAGTAATCATGTCCTTAAATTATAATGTACCTGTGTAAAGGGGTCCTACTAATATGCTATCTGTGGGAAAAATGATGTAGTAGGCTACACTAATTTTAGGCTACAATGATTTATTGACACCATATGTTCCATCCCGAGCCCTACGCTCACAAAATGCTGGCTTGCTATCCATCCCTAATGTTAAAAAGAAGTCTG
>JAODOY010053838.1:0-15260 GCA_025399855.1 Forbesichthys papilliferus | reverse complement strand
CCCCCCCCCCCCCCCCCCCCCCGGGACAGGCACATATCAAGTATCTTAGAAGCTTTCCTTCCCCAGGGATAGGTGACACCCTGGCAAGATTTAATGCACCAAAGGAAACAAATAAAATAATAAATAATAAATAAATAAGGAAACATGAAAGCATGCAGAGTTTTAATAACACCTATAATAACAACAAGCTTAAACAAACTCATTACGAATTTCCTATTTGTGGCTATGTGCCAATTGTGCCATTCACACACATTAGCAAACAAATTCTGAATAAACACTAGCGGTAGAGAGAGATCTGATTATTGGCTAAGATTGGCTGGCTATTAAATACAAGTTTTTTTTTGTTTGTTTACAAGTTGCCGTTTCTTTTTACTGCCATTCATCTGGCCTTTTATTAGTATTCATCATAACAGCAAAAGTAATTGCATGCATAGGAGGCAGAAAGCAGCACTTCATGTTATTTCCCGCCGGTTTACAGAGTAATTATACCAGCAAATGCTAGGGATTTAATGTATGTTGTGAACTGTACCTCTAAGTACCTCATGTATCTCTCTCTTTAAATAAAGACAAGTTCTGTATTGTCCCAGAGTAGTTGAGAAAGGGACAAACCTCCAAAACCATTTGGCACAAAGGACACCTTGCTCAAGTTAAACAATTTCCACACATGATTGAAGGGTGATGTTAACTCTGCAAAGCAGATATAACATTGTTCAGTGTTTGTGTACATCTTCCAGCAAATACAGTAAAAGACACAAGCACAGGAGATGCATTCCAGCCAAGCTTGGTCTACAAAGAGTTTACCTCATTAGTCTCTTCATTTCTGCTGAGAAACAGCAGGAGGCTGACAGGTCAATAGAAAAGAAGCTTATCAAAGGCGGCTGCAACTGTGCTCAAGATATCCCATCAGCCCTATCAGGCATGGAGGAGTGGTCCTCATTAGCAGCACAGCTCTACTGCTCATTGTCAGCTTCAAAAGGACTGCAGGGAAGATCTGCGGTCTTCAGACCCGTCAGCTGGCCAGCTCCTCCCAGTCAATCCCTATCCTTAAGATCCACTGTGCTGTGTAATGATGCTTGCTTTTCACTCAAACCTAGCGTGTATTAATTGACCTTTAGGCGCTTGCCGTGTGCTGCATACAGTCTAGTGTTTCTGAAGCGTGCCTGTACCACCTGTCTATTTTCTACACTCTGCGTGCACAAACAGTATTTACTAGACTTCTCAATATACTGTTTGTACCCAAATCGCATTATAAACCTCTGCATAGTGATTCATTGCAATTTGTGCTCTGTTGTGTGTAAGTGAAACATGACTTTGGTGCTTGATATTGTTTTTATTTAGCACATACACAAACACAAGTAACAACATGTGAATAAGTCAATCAAATCAAACGTGTGATAATGTGTTATATACTGTATTGTGTTTTATTGCCTCACACTCACCCATTCATACACTGTGACATACAGTGTCAGCCATACAAGGCGCCACCTGACCATCGGGAGCAGTTATGGTTAGGTGTCTTGCTAAAGGACACATTGACACTTGGTGAGGAGTTAGCAGGGTTTGAACCAGCAACTTTTGGATAACCTGCCAAATATTCAGATTTAGAAAACAGTGCCCACGCACATCCCAAGCCGGTTTCCCTTTATAAATCACAATCTACTCAAACTCTAGCACACTTGAACGAGCGTCTTGTCCCAACCAATTAATGCAACACAACTGCTTATAAAGGTTCACCGAAACTCCCTGAATAGTGATGACGGCAATGACGGCAAAACCTAACAGAAACCCCACAAAAATAATTTCACCCAATTGCTAGAGATTTGTGGTTAGTGGGGAATTAATTATGCAGAAAGGTTTTGTCTAGTTTGAAACACTGATCTAATATGACTTTGATAATTATCTTCCATCCAACACCAACAAAAGGCACAAAGACGGATATACAGTATGTTGCAAAGAAACGTGTAGGAAAAACACACTTCTGCAACACTTATGTGATAACTTGCAAAGATTCAGTATAAAACCAATTATTTTACACAGCCCTGGCTCCATAAACAGGAACATTAACAATGTAGCAAACCAAATCAGACCATTGGTTCTCAAAGTGCAGATATTGCACAATGTGCTACACACATCAGTCTGGAAAAGGCCATTCAAACTATTAGCTAGAACCATTGCCCAATCAGCATCCAGGTGATTGATTTCGTTAGTGCCAACAGCAATTATGTAGCCAAGATGGCTTCGCCCGGCTATTGCTCTCAGTCAGGCAGCTCAATTTCTTTTCGCTGAGATTATAGTCTGGGAACCCTGTTGGCATTAGCGTTCACACAGCCCCCTGCTGGCAGACCAATCAGGGTGTGTGAGATGACTTCAAACGTGTTTCTAAATGGTGACAGAGCTAAATCAAAACCTAGCAACGCAGACTTGTTCGCCGCTGTCCAATGATTTCAACATTAACCAGAGGTCCACGCAAAGTATAGGAAGATACGAATGTTTACACTTCCCAATGGAGCTTAGCCCGACCTTATTCACAAAGTGAATAGTGTCTGGTCACACCAGGCTAGCGAGTATGTGCCTGTGGTCAAAAGTCTTCTTCTGATTGGTTGAATCTGGACCAATCGCCTGCTAAACATGTGACTGAATTGCATGGCTGGTATGGTGGCTACCCCTGTTACTACAGCCAAATGCTGTTTAGCCCAAAATGATTATTGGCTGGTTTCACAGACATGGAATAAGACTAGTCCAAGACTATAAGAAACATTTAATTAAGGATGTTCTTAGTCTAAGACTAGGCTTAATCCATGTCTGTATATATTAGTGGATCGCCCATTAAAATCATCCTTTAAAATTACTTTAAACATTCTTTGAAAATGAAAATGTAAAAAAAGATGATTTATATGATCAAATATGTCAGCGAATCACTTTATTAACAAAGCTGCCTTGTGCCTAATTTGTTTTGTGTGATGTCATCACAAAGCAGGAACATGAATTTACAGCCATTATGACAAGTTATTCTAAGGCATGGAGTTTTCAGACTGATATGCAGAGCGGAACAAATTGTGCTGCTGTCAAAATCATGATCTAATAGTGCACCCCCCAGTGATAGTTCAGCCACAGTCTGTCGCTTGTGTCTCTGTATTGCAGACTGAGACCACACTTTCACTTCTTAGAACAGACAGTTTTAATAGTCAGTCAGACCATTAATTTGGTTACGTCCTACTACTACTGAAAAAGCACAGCTTGAATAGTTTTTTGATTATTTTCTTAGAACTACACTAGAGTGTAGCTAGTCGAACTACTGCATATGCCTGCTGTTTTGGCTGCATACATGTAGACCTTCCTATAGTTGGTAAATTGTTGGTAAACTGTTGGTCATTAAAGGGATAGGCCACCTACACCTCGATATATGTTGAAATTACCCTTGTGGATGGACGTTAACAACGAACTGAATGCTGGGCTCGTAGCAGTGGTGTAGTCTACGTGATACCCAGGTATACGCCGTATACCCACTAGGAAAGGTCAAGGATTTCCGTATACCCACTTTCAAATGTGCAAGGATACGTAGCAACAACATTTTGTGACAGAACTTTCACACTTTAATTAATTCACCTAATCTGTGTTACGAACATATATACAGTATGTCTGTATATAATTAACAGTTGCGCCTCCACATGATAAGAAAGTTGCTCATCACTCGCCGCGAGGTGTTGGGCATTCAGTACATAAGCGCAGCGCAGGTTCACCATGGCTCAATGAGGACAAGCATCAAATAAATTGTATTTCCTTTCCACACATTGCATGTGAAACGTAGCCTTTATGTGCGCAACGGGTAATTGAATCTCTCTCACTTGCGCGCACGTTTACAGAAACGTCAGAGCGCGAAAAAACGGCATCAACGGAGGGAACCCGTTTTTTGCTAAATTGCTCAATGTTGTAGCCTATGGCAAGTAAATACCAACAAACGAGCGCTTGAGTATAGTTCCAAGTAAATTTCTCCTTATGCACAAATGGAAGGAACCGGAGCAGAACTGGCTGCTTGTCGTGCAATTAGAATTACACTATATATAGCCAAATGGCTGTTACAGTTCTGTGTTGATTATAATACATTGACATGTTGAAACACAAAAGCAGTATTTCAGGATGCTCTCAATTATAGATATTAGATATTATTAGATTTAGATTTTATTGTTATATTATGTTAGATTCATTCTCCAGTCAGTGTTATCTGACCAGTGACACTGACAACAATCAGGACTTGGTCACCGGGCGCTGCACAGTAGCTGCCCATGCTTCCTTGAGGGATGGGTTAAAAGTAGAAGACACATTTTGATACATGTATGTGTATGTGACAATAAAAAGCACCGTATATGCATTATTAGTGCGTGTCGTGGTGCTTATGGGGTATCGCGTTGCTCTGGAACAGGGAGAATATGAGTCTGGGAGGGGAAAATCACAGTATACTAGACTACACCACTGGCTCATAGCCACCCTCAAGGAGTACACATCTCACCTTGTTTCAGGTGTTACGCCTAATTCTGTGTCCTGCCGGATTCAGTGAACCTTTCGAAAGTGCGCATGCGCCACCTCAAATCATGTACAATCTATTAGTGTGTGTGAGTGTGTGATTTATCTTGCACTTTTTGTGTCTTTCTGCCGAAGTATTTTAGTTCAGGAAAGGGTTACTAAAAGGTTAGCTAGGTATGGTGTTTTGCTCTGCAAAAAGCTTGTGATTTTAGCGATTTCTGAATAAAATGTGAATAGTAATCTACTATATCTACACCAGCCTCTTCGTTTTATGGTTAATTGATGTCTAGATATTTCTAAATATTATTCATAGATCTATCGAACTTTTTCTGCTGTATTTAACATACTTCGTTTCGAAAGGGTCAATGAATCCGGCAGGACACAGAATTAGGCGTAACACCTGGTCTCTTATACTGTCGGAGCCAGTTTCAAACACAGTAATGTGCGAAAATGTTCATGTTTAAAAAGTTTTAGCAGCGGCAGCTGGATATATGTAAAAAATAAGGTTTCATTATTTCTATATATTATTTATATGTATTTATGTAGGCCGATTAATGTTTATTTTTTATTTATTTTATTTAAGGACTCTAAAACTCTCCACAGAGGTAGCGCGGTTCATTGCTTTACGTCGTAAGGTTATACAGACTGCGGGATTTGAGACAAACAAAGCGCAGCGAGGGATCACGAGGAGAGTGAGAACATATTCGCAGTAAAAATGGTAGACGCGAACCGGCCTACAGGCACGCTCACACGCACACCTGGACACTGACCATTTTGTCCTCCCTGTCCATGTTATAATTTCTAAAATACAAAATAAAAATAACTACCCCTATAGACAGTATAGGTCTATTTATAACTTAACTTAATCCACGTTATGCATAAACGTCATTAAAAAGTCCATACCTGAACACATGTGAAGCAATGCCAGGAGTGCGTGAATCCTCATAGAAGTCGCAGGCATCCTTCCAGAGACGCACGTTTAGGCTTCTGTATCTTGTAGCCGTTATTAAAATGGCATAGCCTAGGCTGATGTATGCCACGCAGAGCTCCTCTAAATTTTAGGAGCCGGACAGTGCAAGTAACGTTAACGTTAATGTTGTCCAAAACTTTTCTCTAGGAGACGATTTTTCAGTTGCGAATTTTAAGTTGGCAAACCTGTCAGTATCGTTTCGAGTTCAAACGGCACACTTCGAATATTGTGGATGTTTTCCGGTAGGCTCTTCCTTTCCAAAGTGCGACAGCTCCGCGGAATTCATACCAATAGGCCTATTGGTAGACTATAGTCTAATGTAGGATAGCCTACAAAATGCAGTTGGGTAACCGAAGTCTTTGTGCTGTTAACTAGTCTACGTGTGTAGTTTTACTCCATAGCCGTCACACGTGGGCTCTCCTCATTTTCTCCTAGGACTCAGTGGTTTGACGTGGGAGCCCTACCCACGCCGTTTTTTCTTCTCTACCATGTAGGCCTATTTTCTGTGGTGATTCTCACGCGTGCAGATGCTTATTTGATTGAGCAGCAGAACCAAGTTATACCACTGACATTGCTGGAGAATCCGCCTATCGGCTATTATAGCTGGCCGGATCCTCCAGTTGTATCAATTTAATAGGCTATATTCAAAAGGACAACTTTACATGTAATAATTAAACATATATATGCTATATATTAATAGTCCTACATATAGCCTATATCTTCAAAATATCATAATTAAATGTCAAATATGCCCTAGGTTGTTTTAGCTACTAAAATATTACCAATGTATCACTGTGGCAAGATACATCTTTATTAATGAGCCCATTAAAATGTTGCCTATTTTTGGGTTTTATTTGCGGCTGATGTGATACACGGATTGACCCCAATAACCCTTCAAAATAGCACTACGCACAAACTAAATGGTTACACATCAATTGGTAACTATACATAGCCAATAGACAAAATATGTAAATTTTAGCTATTTAATATACTGTTAATTGCATGCCTTGTCTCTGAAAGGAATCAATTACGGATTAAGGACTCCCTCATCTGGCAGATGTAAACTATTACACATACACGTAGCCCTTTAAGGTATCTGAACTCTATTCAGTTTCTCGCAGTGAATCTACTGGAACCCACCAAAGAATGTATAGTAATTACAGTACTCGTCCTTTTATTTAGCAATAAAATACACAATTCTGAGGGAGTATACTGTGTTTGTCATGGTTGCACATGAAGCAATATAGCCCATATAAGCAGCAGAGCTGTGCTTCTCTGTTGTGTTGTAAAGAAGTACAATAGTATAGGTGGGTAGAAAAGATTGACGAGGGCACAGGGAGAATTTATATCCCAGTCTCATGAGATGACATCTGACTAAATATTTGCAACAAATATACATCACCATTTGACCAACATGTTTTTGTCCAATATGCTGACAAGCTTTTTACAAATAGTTAAATTATAGGTTTAAAAAAATAACATATATATGGTAAATAATGTAAAAATGTATTATTTTTCTTACTGGTCCCCATTTGATTAATTAGGTCACCATGATAATGAAACCCATTCTAGGTTTTTAGCATCTATAATGATTCGTTCACCTACCAGTGTGAAATGGACCAATATGTTGCTGGGGTACAATCCATGACAAGGAGGAGAATGGAGCCCAAGTGCAGATTTCTTTTATACCATTTATTTACCAGGAACATCTGTCCAAAAGAGTCATGGCCAACACAGCATAGGTGGCAATAACAAATAACAATGAACAGCAGAAATCCAAATCGACACTCTTCAAAGTGCCCTTCTTATCACACATTTCCTTCTTCTTTTCCTCCCCATCTTCTTTGTGGAAGAACTTTCTATCAGGATGAATGTTCCATTTAGAGACACAAGTGATGCTTTGTTCTTCCAGCCTGTTTTCATCTGAGACACAAGCATTAATGGTAATGATAGCAGCATTAATAATATGAACAATCCAATCAATCCATCAATCCATCCAATTCTTAGATTCATATTTAAAATCTTACTTCAATATTAAGGTGATTAAGCCAGTAAGAGAAAACTACAGTCCCAAGAATGTAGAAAACACTATTAAATATTTGTTATTAGATGCTACTATTAAAGTGTCAAGTCACAAATGGTATCCATTGTCACAAGTACTTGAGATTGAAGCTGCATACTGTAACATTTCAATAATTCTACAATCTTTAAACATTTTATATGAAATGGGTGTCAGCTTTCTCCTCAGGTTGCAACACCTTTCATTACCCACTCCCACAATTGTTTATATACTATGCTTCTTCAGTACTCATGTTGCTATTGTAGCATGCTTGGAATTGGATTACATATGTAATCATTTAGTTCAGGGGCACAGTGCGTTGGTTATGCCAAGTTAGGTAGTGCAGCTTTAACTATCTGAACAGTTAAAGGAAAACTAAGGTAGGCTAGCTAGGTTAGCCAGCTTCAGTTAGACATAGCCTTGAGAATCAGATTGGAAAGCTTGGAAATCGTCGTGTTTTCAGGCAGGTAAACCCAGTGTATGACCAATCAGCATTGTACTGTTAGATATGGGCATGGTTTAGGTGTGATGAAGGCAATTTGAAAACAACTCCCTAAAGTAGTTAAGGTAGATAATGTAGGCTCAACATCAGTTTTATTAGAATTTATTAGAAGAGAACAGGCTTTTCTCAATGGAAAATAGGCTTTCACTCTGCAAGAGTGGTTTCTTATAAGCTTTGCTGGTTCACAGTTTCAATGGCTGGCTCCCCTGATGGATGTGTCTAACAGACACAGATATCTGGTATGTCAGGTTAATGCTAGGTAACCTACGATTAAAAAGATACATTGTATTGGATTTCAAATAGCCTATTTATTAAATTTCCATAAAACTCAAGGTGTAGTCTATGTCAAGACACTGGTCTAGGATTTAGTCATGCATTTAGTTAATAACAGCAGGAATAAGAAGAGTGGCAGTTAAACCTAATCTAATGTTTGATGTCACATTCATTCAGAAAGTTTTGGTCAGTATAGTAGGCTACATTTTATCAATCAGTACCTATCTATCAGAGATTTATAATTGGTATACTATTGTTCCATGAATGGGCAATGAGTACATTTTAATATATGATAGTATTGACTAATACACAGTAGGCCTATATGAAGTCCCCTCACAGTTTTGTGAGGATTTATATCCATTATTCAAGAAAAAGATGATAGAAGAAAGGGTTTAATTGGACATTAGGCTCTAGGTGAAATTCTGTTAGATATGTGTAAAAATAGTATTACTGCTTACATAGTTTCACACAATTTACTTGACAATACACTGGCTTCCGATTATAAATGTGTGACGTATCTGAATTAGAAAATACACCGAATAAAAAGAATGAAGTGTGAAAAATACGTTTTCCATAGCTGGGTCTGACCTCGGTGACGCTTTGTCCTTTGATACAGTAGGTGGCGGTAAAGGACATCTACTTAGATTTTACAACCAAACGTGAGGGCCAGAAGAAGAAAGTCGCAGAATACCAATGCGACTAGCCAGCCACCAGTCCCATTTGTAGTAGCAGCCTGCAGTGCAAGCACAAAACAACGTATTCACTATGAACGGTTTAGACGATGAACAGATGACCCCACAGACCTTTCTTTATGGTAAGGTACTTTTTATCACCATTGTTTAGAGTTTTATTTAGAGTGAGATGATTAAGTTCTGACTATATGGCGCATGTGTGTCCGTTAAGGTGGTTTTTAGACCACTACCGGTAAGTTTAAAAATAGATGACCAATAGTTTATTAATAATGCTATATTTAACAGTTCATATACCGTTCCGCGGCTTGGGAGACATTTCATCATTATAACGATTCGTTGAAGTCTTTGTATATTAGACTAAGTATGAAGGGAACACGTGTTAGAAATCGAAATCAAAATGGCAGCGCCCATGTTGTCGAATGCATGGTACTTACTTTCGCGTTTCGACTATGTAAGGATTAGAACTACCGTTACCAAACACAGTTGGTTTAAACATGCAATTGGTTTATGATAACTGCTTACATACAATCCACAATACAAGGTTATTCTAGATATCTGTTGGCGCTTGTGAGTTCCGTCATGCGATGCCCCACGTGTGTAACTTAAATGGAGCTCTATGCATAGTTTCGCCCAACCTAGCACTCCCCAAATTACATTATTTTTCATTCTAATGTTAGCGACGTGTACCAACAATATTTGCTATTATGATCGAACTTGTTGATTCATGTATGCAAATTAATTTACTCATTATTTTAAGTTTTTAACAGAAGGCCCCCGACCCCCACGCACGCGTGGAGACATCCAATTACAGGAAATAGTGGCTTATTAGGCCTGTATTCTTTATATATTTGATTTCACTCTTTGGGTCACAAGCCGAACAAAAAGATAAAACACACAGGGCTATGTTAGAGTAACATGGAAAGGAAAAGTCAAACGTCTTAAGGCTTGAGTAAATGCTATTTTTATTCTGGGTAATATTAAATTAACTTGTATTTTGTCATGTTTAATTCCTCTCCTAAGTGACATTTGTTAGTTATATGCAAATAATTTAGGTTTATTGTAACAGCACAATAAAACATGCTCTTACCATGAGACCCATGTGGTGCTGTCTTGTGTTCCCAACATCATTAGATATTTGCCCTCTTGTGGCCATTCAAATTAGTAAACATGCTCTGTACAAACCAGTGTAATACGTGAAATTGCCAATGTTTTTTTTGGGGCTTTAACTGGTTTAATTAGCCCAGTTTTAACCTGTGCCAAATACTTCAAACCCTTAACACCTTCATGTTACATTTAGTCTGTTTTTTAAATTCAAGATGAAGTTGCACTTACACATATCTTTACAGGGTGTGTATTAAAAGCTGGGAAGGAAGTGGTATTTAACCCAGAAGATGATGATTTTGAACACCAGCTGGATCTAAGAATGGTAAGTGTCATATTTGAGAGCGATCTACTGTGCAAAATTCCTGAGTTGTACTTGGCTGCAGCTGAGGTCTAATGTCCTGTGTTCAGGTGTGTGTGGATACCAGCACCAAAGACGAACTGCACATGGTGGAGGTTGAGGGGCAAAACTCAGAGGGCCAGAAGGTCACAGCGGTGCTGGCTTCCATCAAGCCCTCAACCATGCCCAGCGTAAGTCAATGGAGTCTAATCTCCTGCCATGTATTGGATCTCTTAAAGTTGTGTGTTCTTAACATTTATTGAATGTTTTGCAGGCCTGCTTGGGTGGGTTTACCATCACTCCCCCGGCTGTCTTCCGTCTAAAGACTGGTGCTGGTCCAGTACATATAAGTGGGCAACATCTCGTCAGTGAGTATAAACTGTTGATTCTCCCAGATGTCATTAACCTTGTCTGTCTCAGGTGGTACACACTGATCTTCATATGGTGACAAATTACACTGTTTTGATGTACCAGACAATTGTAGTTATGGATTCTTGTTGTCTGCAAAATTAACAAAGATAAAACGTTTTTTTTGTTGTGACTTGCATGGTAAACAATCTAGTTGGCACAAACGTCCATTGTTATAGCCAACCTTGATTACTTTATTTCTAAGTTTATGCTGAATCTGTGAAAATTACTAATTGTATTTAGAAACAATTTGATATTGATCTTTGTTTGACATCCCTACTTAATGTCTCATAAGTTCAACTCAAACTCCATTGTGGAGCTTTATTCAAACGTGTTTTGTGCAAGTGATGGGAGGTGACCAGTCTTTTGATGATGATGATGATGAAGAGGAAGAGGAGGAATCTGTAAAAACCAACAAAAGACCTGCTTCCATGCCTTCCCAACAGCCTCAGGTGAGAGCAGTGACCTGCGCATCACTTTAGTATCAGCAATTATTTCCATAAATGACTAACCCCTGCTCTTCACTTTGACAGAAAAAGTTGAAGAAAATGGAGGATGATGAGGAAGATGGTGACGATGAGTGCGTACAGAATTATAGCACAACTATTGCAGCCTCTGGACAAAATGTCTTCAATATTTTAATATAAAAATATGTGTACTTTAGGGATGATGATGAATATGAGGAAGAGGAAGAATCTCCTGTTAAGGTAAGACTATGCTGAAATGCAAAGCCTTGGATCCTCCTTTTTCCAAGTGTAACTGCGCCTCAGCTCTGAGCTTGACTCCACCATTCCACACCTTTTATGTGCAGTAAATGTAGTCAAGGAGCTGGGGGGGGGGGGGCAACAGGGTTAATTGTGTGTCAATTAACATTATAATTTGACACAAAAGCATGAGAAGTACTGTTTGAAACCAGCCAGGGTGATACATTTTTATTTGATTAGATATGACATGTAGAGCATTTACAGGCCATAAAATCAAAATGTTTATAATAGGAAATAACAGCAAAAAAAAATCTAGTGCCATTACAGTGTAACAGTCCATGTCAGCATATATCTCAGCTCTTTTTATAATTAGGTTCCACTTTACATAAAGGAATATTTTTAGTCTAGCACGGAATGGTGGACTGCATTCACCCCCCAGCAACTGTTGTTACTGTGTTAACATTAGATAGCATTATAGTACCGCTCATGGTTAATTGGTGGGCCTTCAGCTGCTGCTTTAAAGCTTATCTCTTTTTCCATCATATCTTAAGGTGAAGTCTACTCCGTCAAAGCCAAAAGCTGCTTCTCAAAATGGCAAGAATGTGAAAGTCAGTACACCAGCTCCAAAGGAGGTAATCATTTAGTTTTGTTCATGGGGAGATGGTCTGTTTTGTCTTTAATAATATTCCACATAGCATCTGGACCTTAAGATTAAGCAGTTAAAGTAGATAACATTAGTTTGATAAATCAAAACAATATCACTATTTTGCTTTGAGTCAAATGCATAGCATTTTCCTTGCAGGTGAAAACCCCACAAAAGGCAATTAAGACTCCCAAGGCGCCGACACCCAAGCCACAAACTCCCCAGGCAAAGACACCCAAGCCACAAACTCCCCAGGCAAAGACACCCAAGCCACAAACTCCCAAGGCCCAGTTAACAATAGCTGAGATAAAAGAAAAGATGGTGGAATCAAAGAAGAAGGTATTTTTATTTTCAGATGGCATAACAAAAATCACCTTCCAGGGAATTTAAAGTGAATGCTAATGAGCTTTTCGTTACAGGGTGTGGCACTGCCTAAACAGTACAACAAGTTCGAGAACTTTGTGAAGAACTGTTTCAAAGTCTCTGAGCAAAAGGTACATTCCTTTTTTGGCTGTCTGGTTTAAAATCTGTGGATGCACCCGGTACTGCTTTAATTCATTGTAATGCTTTATCTTCATGACTGCTTGTTTTCTCTATAGGCCATTATGGATCTTTGGAAATGGAGACAATCGGTCCCTGATAGTCAGTAGCATAACTGCTGGATTCCTCTTGTTGGTTAACCTGCTCAGTTCACGCCGTCTACTCCCCTCAACACCTGCTGCCAAAGTGCCCCTGAGGCTTACCTTTGTGGCCCCCATGACTGAACCTCAGCTAAGTCCTGTGAAACGCTGTGACTGTGGCCGTACACTAACATCTCATGCGCACCCCACTCCACTAAAGGAAGCTGCGGGGAGTACATAATATTCCAGCTTTCAACATTTCTTTATTTTAGTCTCCAATTTGAAGGTTCTCTGCCCACTTAGTTTTATTTTATTGACATACTAGGCCTTTTTCACACAAATTGGGTAATTGAAGCCATTCTAGTAACAGATGGCTGTTTTTAGTGTTTACACCACATTCAGTTAATTAAATATATATATTTTTGTCCTATGGTATGTTACCTGATTTGCCAGTGACTTTGTGCTCCAGTGGTTCTGTTCCAACAGTATTGGGGAAACTGCGGTTTCACCAGAATTGGATTTTTTTTCTTTCTTTTTACTTAAACCATCCTAGCTAGTAACCTTCTCTCAGTGCACTTTTAGCAGTTTATTTCCATGTGTTAACAATGGCTGTCTTGTAAAACTAAATAGTGTAATGGAATATGCTGCTGAGGATTCAGTCAGTGTTCAAAGAATTTGAATGCAATTATTTGACATTAACATTTTAAAGCCCATTAATGAAAGACCCATTCCATGTTCTCCCGAATTGCTTGGAAGGTTTTACGGTCAGCTTTGCCGTGGTTGACCAAATATATGTTGAATCAGTTTTCACTGGAATGATTTCATTTAAGAAAATGTCATTAACTTTTGTATTCATGTCATCAGCTGTTTAAATAAAAATTCTACACTGCAAAACCATGTCCCCTCTGATTGTTCAACTAGATTAAATATACCGGTAATACAGTAAAGTGTGTGTATATTAAAAACATGTACAAAAACTGCTTCTTGGTACGTCAACATGAGATATACGTCTGACTTGTGAGCTCTTATCTGACAGTGAAACTTCAATTGCTATACTGTGTATAATTTAAGTTTTGGTAAATTAAAACTTCTAGAAAAGAGTCACAATGCGAAGCATAGTTAAAATATGTTGTCTATTCATATTAGTGAATGGAATTGCAACTGTTTCACAACTAGCAAAGGTCTTGACATTATGTAAAATGAAACGGGACACAAATATTTAAATATTGTACTTGGCAGGTTATGGACAGTTGCTACAGAGTTGATGTAATGTAGGCCTATTGGTCTATATAAAATAAGCAAAAATATAAAGCAACAGTTAAATGTTTTGCCGGCTTCTTCATCTCTTGGTGCGATGCACGAAACGTCTGAGTGACTATTGTATGTTTACATCTGCTTGTGTTTCCCTTGCCCAAAAAAATCTTCAATACTTTAACTGGATAGAATATTACTAACTCACTAGGGAAAATCAATCCATCCTTTTAAAAGATGGACATCATGTGAAGAGCATTAACACAGCATCGCCACTAGGGAGCAGCATCGGCTGGTTCATCACATGGTCCACGGTGGTAAAGAGAAGAGAGTGGATGCGCTGTGCAGGCAGAGCGTCTCAGCTGGGCCGTTGTCATGGTGAAGCTGCATCAGCATTCTGTTGGCGTGCTGACACTCGGCCTACCCAGGGGTGGAAGTATATAATAATAATAATACCACCCCCTAACCCCTTTTCCCTACACCTCTGTGAAGTTGGCACCCCATAAAAATCTAAATAAAAGTATTTGGGTTTGATTGTGTACGGAGAAAAAGAATTAGTGCTTAAATCATTACGTTTTTTTCGATGGTATGACGTCCTCAGCACCCCGCTAATGTTATCACTTTTAACTTATCACATTTGTTTGTGCATCATCTGCACGTTTGTAAAACAAAGGTAGGCCTATTATTGAGATGTATTTCATATAAACAGAGTATGTCATTGTTCTCTCGTTTGTCTTGCGCTGAAAATGGGCCGAATTGCTCATAGCCTTATGTAACTATAAACACAAATATGCACAATGTTTTATTTTGCGTGCACAAATGATGCGCAAATGACGCACAGACAAATCAAAATACTTATTCACATTCTAGTCATATAGTTAGTGGTTGACGATATTGCCAACATTTATATCACGATATACTTAATAATTTCGGTCGATATGGTATAATTCCGATATCGATATGAACAAGAAAAGCCTCACAATATTTGCACTCACAACGGAGTACTTCTGAAAAAAGCATTTTCCAAGTCTATGAAACCTCATATAAAACTATAATATTTTAGAAATTAAAATGAATGTTCACCTTTTAGCAAGTGTCTGTAACATTCTGGTGTGCGTGTGACTAAGCACTGTGGTCCCATGAATTAGACGTTCCACAGAAGACATTACTTACAGA
>JAODOY010053827.1:0-18264 GCA_025399855.1 Forbesichthys papilliferus | reverse complement strand
ATATATATATATATATATATATATATATACTGTGTATATACATAAAAATATGCAATATACCAATAAATGACACTAACACTACAGAACACAGATTACCTATAGTTCTGTATCTCCACCACTTGATTACATACATTAGATACAATATATTTTTGTGTGGTGTGCAAGTTCTCAAATAATTTGCCCTTTATGATGGGAATACTAAAGTCTGTATCGATAGATGTCATTCAACTGCCATAATTCACTCTAAATAAACGTATCAAACTGGATTACTTTAATATTGTCTGTAATTTACATGCAGGCTGAGGTAAGATACTCACTGTTTCCAACTGTCCAGCATCCAGTACAGACAGTAGGGTTTGTATTTTTTTATTTAATAATGACCATTATGTGAGAAAATAATTTGTTTGAATTTCATTTCACGTCATTAATAAATATTAAATTTTATATTTCAATTTTTGTTATGGTAAAAAGAGCAAGAGAGACAGAAAATCCCCTCAGACTCCCTGGAATGATGCTAACTGGCATATCATTAGCACAATGTTGCTCACCTTCTTCACTGGGACAGGGAGGGGTTAAGTTATGGGGAGACTGGGGTGCTGCCGACTCATCTGTTGTTAAGTCTGCTAAAAGGGGCAGGGACAATATTTAATTTCATATAAATATCTCGCTAAATGTTTCCCTGCACTGATTACATGTTGATGAAATGTAGGCTAACACTAGTCTGTAGCTAGCTAGCTTATTTCACTATGGACATTAAGACAACAGGTTAATTAATACCAGTGGAAGAGTGATATCACTCACAGACAGGCTACCCACCTTTCTTGGTGAACTGGGTTACAGGTTTACACCCTTTCCTTTGTCTTTCCCCTCTCTTTCCTTTTCTGACAACCAGATTTTTGTTTATTGGGAATGGGAAGCATTTTGATCGCTATTTCTGGATCTACAGACTGCAACTAAACACCGCTAATGCAGGACCAAACCATTTCATGCAGATACAGGGGTGTGGTCGGTCAATATGATGATAACTTTTTGGTCAATAGGGATATTTAACTTTTATTGCCAAAAACAAGTAAAAACAAAGATCATTAATTGTATTATTATATTTGAAATATATATATTTAATGATGATGGTTTATATAATATAATAAAAACATTTATTCGTTTTTACCTACTTTCTGGGGCCCCTGTCAACCAGGGGGCCTTGGAATTGTCCTAACTTTCCCCCCTTTACGGCGCCCCTGCCCGTAGTACCTTGGGGGTCATGCGGAGAAGAAAGTCTCTTTTTTCCAATTGTAGGGATTTTTTATAGCTATATTTTGCGTTCCCACGCTATAGTTTTGCTTTCCCTCGCAATACTGTGATTCAAACAGCTACACACACATAATATAATCTTGTAATAAATCCTGTCCTGCTCTACATATTTCACCAACTACGGACGGCATGCGCTCTTTTTAGGTAATTTAACATAAGACAATGTAAAGCCAATAACAAGCCAATGCAAAATGGATATTAATAAATAGCTACTGTACAGTACAATTACCAAGAATAAAGAACGTCTCTCAAATGTATAAGTCAAAAGCTTCATATGGGTCTCTTGGAATAGCCAGGTGTGATTCAGACATATGTTACACAAGTCATATACGTCTTGGTCGCTTGGTTGCTACCGCTAGGGGGCGCTAAAGCTAGTGGTCACATGAGTGGCACGGACCATTTGCCGTGGTCCCGTATGAGTTGTACTACTACGGCATGTCCGATTTCATGGTTGTTTGTTCAGACATCGAAAATACGAGGTTTTATAAATACTTTTAAGATTGACATGTGTAGTTTCACAATATTTGTGTAATTAAGAGGTTAGTTTAAAACATTTGTATATTTATAACTGTATGCATACACATTTTCTGAATATAGTTTTATGACGTTAAACTATATTCATTGTGTCAGTTTAGCTTTAGCCGTAGCTGGCTATTAGCGTGTTGGGTTCTATTGCGCACTCGCCGACACACTTCGTGCGTTTTTGTCTGTTTACATGCAAACTCTTTACAAGGACCACGAGATGACCCACAGAGACCACGTACATCTCCAGTACGAGATGTTGCCAATTCAGTGGTCCGTCCTATGACCATGGTCCATGTACCACTGCCGTTGCTGATCACTACCACTGGAGGGCGCTGAAGCTGTAATCCGGACCAGTTGCCGTGTGGTCATTAGGGTCCCTGTGGCCTGTCTTGTGATTCCTTATGAGTTTCATAGGCTACTATGGCATTTCATGGTTGTTCAGACAACAGTGTGTTCACCTCGTGTTTTGTTTTTCCATGCAAGGCTTTTACTGTGAAGGCTACCTTCTGTGGCCTATAGCAGATTTGTATCATGTCAGGCTAGCTGTTTTGGGTGATTGTGATTGTATAATGTGAATATAGGCTATGAATTTAATTGAGAACTAGGCATGTCTGTCATTGGGTTTGTACAATTGCCTATAATGTATACAAGTTTATTTTATCTTATCAAAATATCCATTACACTGACATTTCTAGTTATTTTGTATATATTAAATATTTAAGGTGTTTAATGGTTATCTACTTGTGACTTCATGTCACTGAGACTTAACAATATTATCTTGTGTCCCATGAAACAAGAAACAAGAAATATACAAAAACACCTCAACCAAAAATGTCCCAACCGATGTTGATTTTAGCGACTTCCCCACGTCATTCTGCACTTGCTTCTGGAGTATTTCGAACAACTTTCCAATTTACATTCGGCCCGTCCATTGAGATTTGTACGAGATTTGTGATTCCGATCTCTGAAAGCAAGCCCTTCATTTTCTCTGCTATATCTAGAGCTGATGAATGGCCCCCAAACTCTGAGCCGATGTATTTCGTCTTCACCTATAATGAATGAGTCCATTTGAAATGTGTAAAAACAACATTAAGTGATTATCTCTAAGATCGTACAATGAACACAACACCATGAGAAGGCATAAAGATCGGAGCATCGGAGCATTTTCAGATCGGAGCATAGTTATAGGTATATTTTTCAGAGTAGACGGTACATTTAGCAAATCGACGTATTTACGTAACCGGTGACGTCGGTTACGTTGACTAATCGTTCCAGCACTACTTTATTTAAAGAACCACTATGTAAGAATTAGTGGACTCTAGTGGTCAAATTGCAAATAGCATTCATCTGTATACTCTCCGCTCTCCATGTCCTGTCTAAGCGGGGTTTTAGAATCTACGATAGCCGTCGTGTGCCATTAGCTGTACTTGACGATGTCATCATCTGCTATTCAACTTTACATAAAAACGCGTTTGCCATACTCTCGAGCCAGCGTTCAGTTTGTCCGTTCTGCACTACTGTATTAAACATGGTGGTGGTGCAACATGGCAGCCCTGTTATGTGCGGCCCATACTATGTATGTATTTATTGTTAATTATAAGCTGACAGAAATATTACGATGATTTGTTACCTGTGATTATACACTAATACACACACATTTGTGAATAATATATTTAGTTTCTGCCAATTAATCCTTCTACATTACATAGTGTTCCTTTAAACATACATTTATTCATGTTCCAACTTGGTTCAATCCCACAGACAATACTTACAGAAATACAAAAGGAAAGAACACATTTATCTCAACAAACGCACGTTAAGGCCATGCCAATTTGAAACATGTCTGTTTGAAAGATGACAGCGGTTCACTAAAAGCTTTGGGGGTTCCTTTACGCCACAGTGGGAGACCTATAAGAGTTCAAAGAAAATAAATGTTAGTGTAAGAATCTAATATCAGAAACAGTAACTAAGGAGGCGGAGCCATCAATCCGATTAATATGTGTAATTTCTTTCCCTATGATTAACGCGTTATTTTGACAGTCCTAATAATTACATTAATTTATGGTCTGCCTAAACCGATTAAAGCGATTCAAACAAAACAAATGTTTTGCCCTCAAGTTTGGCTAAAATTATTTTCTAAACACGCTACTAATCAAACAGTCCTGCAAGTGGTGCAGACCACACCACACAACACTGTCCAATGGGAGCATTGCACTGCACCGTCACCTACAGCCAGTTATAGAGGTCTACCACCAGAGGGTTCTGTGTTCTCTATAGGTGCCTCCCACCGCAAAACAGCTCTAGCTGTACTGTAAGATGCTTTGGATAAAACCACCCACTAAAATAGTTAGATCGCCACCACCCCCCCTCCAGCGTTTCTCTCCTCTACACCCCACCTCTCACCGGTTCCACAGCCGTCCGCCCATCTAGGGTGCCACAACAGCCTCAGTCGTGCCCCCGGAGGTGAGCAGCTGCACCAGACTGCCAGAGGCTGGGCGATCGTCTCCCGTGGCCCAGCTGAAGAAGGTTCTGGAACCACACGGGCGCACACACGCACGCACATACACGTGAGCTGGAGTGGTGACCCCAACATAGTGTATTGTGAAGATAAACAACCCAAGACCAGAGTGTTGAAAAAGAGGCTTTAAAGTGACACCCTACAAACCAGCAGGCAAAGATGTTTCAGTCAGAGTAAAGGGTACCCCCCTCTACTCAGTCAGTTCCACGGATAGTTTGTGATTGGTCGGAAGGGTGCAGACTATAGAATATACTAATGTGTCTCCATAATGCACAAATTAAAATATAATTTACATATTAATTAAATTATAATTTATAAAAGGTAATTGTATGTATAAATAAAGTCCTTTATAACTAAGGATGTTTTATTTCTTCATAGTATTGTTAATCCAGTTTATTACATATATTTAAAATTTTACAACACAAAAAAAAAAAAAAGGATTTGAAAAGGTTGCGCCGAATTATCATTGTGCACACACACACACACACACACACGTGTGCATGCACGCACATGCAAACACGTACGACCCAGTGTCTGCACCAGGTCTCCCATCTGTTTGCTCAGGGATCACAGTATCACATTTCATGTAATTGTGGCATAGAATGTCGTTTTCTGTTCCACTTTGCACTGGCTTGGATACAGATCTCTTCTGTTCTGTCTTAGAACATTTAAAATAAAAACAAACTCAATTTGTTTTTTATCTAAATCAACACTGGGGATTTCTGGACTTCAGGGTCTCTGGTTAATTCTAGAAACACAACTGTAATTAGTATGTTAAACAGCTACTTTAATCTTCAGAGACAAACTTTACATTTAAATGGAAATTTCATATCTTGTAAACCATAAGTTTATGATATAATTGTAACTTCTTGAGGTAATTTAAGGCAGTCTAATAAACAACACATCAAATGTGATAATAAAAATATAAAACGTAAATAAAGACATGCTTGGACAAATTATGAGCTACAGTAGCTCTAGTTTGCCATCTTGTGGTCAGATGTTAAAATGTCAGTTCCTAGCCCCCCCCCCCCCCCCTTCCTTATTAACAGTATTGAAATGAATGGGAATCAACATCTATTGGATAATAGAATACATATTGAGGCCACTAAAATCTCCCGCTACTCAGAGCTCAATATGAGCCTGTAACCATGACGAATGCAGAAAGCAATATCCTGCGAGGGCCTCGATACTCACTCAGCGACATACTCCAACGGCGTCCAGGAGCCGAAATCTGCGTCGGGCATGAACTTCCTGTTCATTGGCGTATCCAAGGTAACCCTGACAAATTAGAACAGATGGCAATCAGAGGGCTGCTGAGTCTAGGCAGCGGCGTGAGATAGAGGTTTCAGCCCCGCAATGGTTTAGCCTGCTTGTTGTGTTATGGTCAGTTATGACATTTAAATCATGTCGGATATCGGCTAGCTTGTCACGCTCAAAGAAGGCTTGATGATACTGCATTTTAACAACGCGCACACACACAGAGTGTGGGTCTGCCGAAACAGTGCTGCTATCCATTAAGATAATGCTAACCAGATGTGGCAGTAAGCAGTCAGGGGGAGGCGTTCCCAGCACAACCACATGTCTGTTACTCACCCAACCAAACAGAGCCCCGCAATATTCTACCTCCCCCGATTACCCTCCTAATCTAGCATCTCACCACGACACAGCAGAAAGAGAACACAAACAGAACCCTGTATTCCGGCTACTTCTCCATACTCGCTACAGATCCCGTCTATTGCAATAATGATCATTCAATCCATGCACATCTGTATGAGCATTCCGCTGTTTCAAAGACACTGGAATACTGCAATGCGTTTCTATAGGAGCAAAAATGGAACGCTTGTGGTCTCTTAAGTGGGCGTGTCACCAACAACATGTTGCTGTGGAGGCTGACGTAGGCATCTACCATGCATGGTGTGTACTCCAAATACCCATTAACACCCCGGGAAGAAATAAAGAGCAATATCATGGCGATGGTCAGTCATGGCTCCCTAGCTAGTAGAGATCGGTACTCACGGCAATATGGCCACAGCAGACGCTCCCGACGGCAGACCGCTGTTCTTGGCTGCCAGACTCCGACAGAGCTGGTGGACTGCAGCCTTGGCCATTCCATACCCCACCATACCTGCGGGGGGGGTGGGGGGGGCACACACACGGGACTAACTCAGTCAACACTAGTGGGAGTACACACATGCATGTTTACCTGCGGACACGAGACTAACTCAGTAAACAGTAGTCACAGCCCCCAAAGATTAATGTTGTCACCACCTTATGGTATTTCATAACAGCGTAATGGAACAGGACTGAGTATAATAAAATAAAAATATGTTTAAAGACTGATGAGAATTTATTTAGATGATAACAGGTATTCAATTCATTGTAGTTTCATTTTCCTAATAATTGAATAATCAGTGTATTGGTACATTGAGACAGGCCGCATATATCCATCAGAATTATAAACTGGCATTTTTATAGTAACCTGGTTATTAAAAACAGTCTGGGTTTATTCCCAGAAATGTTTTACAGCTAAACCAGCTGGAGTCAATAAATCTGCTTGAAGGGGAACACATCTCCCTCCTCTCCCATCCACCAATCAGATGACTGCATTTGTGCCAGTGACCAATAGGAAGACGGGGTGGTGAAACCTGCTCATAACTAGCGCCGAGCGAGGAGTAACATCCATGGGAGAAGCGGAGCCTCGGGGGACCACGCTGAGCTTGAGAGCCTCAGCTTTATTCTGCTGTGTCAGTCATCTGGAACCCCTCAATTCAAATCCATTTGTCGTAAAGGCGGTGCCAATTAGATTGTTCAAAATGAGCTAGAGTGTCGGTGGAAAAACAAAGCGCATGACTTTTGTGGTCGTCATCTTGGAAACATCTTCAGCCGGCCACTGATTGGCCTGGTTGTTTTCTAAACGGACAACAAACACTTTTGCATTGAGGGGTTCCAGGCCGATACTCAGAAATTAAATTGGCGCTCACACGATCAGAAAGGCCTTACGAGGCCGAGAGGGACTACCAGAGACATCTGTGCACCATACTAGCTGTAATCAATACGTCTCCCACCAGGTCACCCTGTATGAAGCTGAGGTCATGTGATCTGTTAACCCTTGCTTGGCCTGCAGCCTTTGTAGTCCCCTATGGAATGTCTACCAACAACAGGGCAGACATGATCCTGGTCACAAGCAGCTCAGAGGGCTCCAAACATAGCTGCCACCAGTGGGGAAGGGAGTCCCTGAAGACACCAACCCAGTATTAGATTTAACACGCATTTTGCTTCCGTATTAATGCCCCAGCTGCAGTTAAGTTTGGTCAGCTTGGAACAATGTATAATACGACAGCATATTTATAGAACTACACTGTAACCTAGTGTTTTTGTAGATGCTTCATGGATGTCATGTAGTGATAGCCTATAGGTGAGTTTCTTTTTAAATGAAATATGCTTATTCAAGTAAAAAAAACAGACATTGCCTGGTACATCCTTTAGTTTCCTGATGTATTTCATTTTCAAAAATGTAAATGTCAGAAAGTACACATTAACATAAATACAACCTGTGCTATAAATATATAAACCTGTCAATTATTTTAATGGCGTAGTTAGTGGCCTACTTTTACACATGGCACTACACATTGTTGGTCTGGCAACTGAATATTTTATACCATGTGTGATAGAAACAGGGCACAGGGACCCCCTAATAGCCAAGGGGTCCTTCCTTGTGTGTTGAAGACCTCTGCGCTAGCCAGATCAGATCACACGGAGTTCAACAAAAATATGACAGTTTCCTGATGTCATATTATTCAAACCATTATTATTATTATTAATATTAAGACACTTTATGCTCTGGCAATATCCATTTATTTTAGATATGTGCACCCCCCTTCCCCCCGCCCATACTTACCAAACGACTGAAGACTCCATACTACCCCATAATGCGTGCCACGGACCCTGGCAATGTATGCCACCGCCACAGCACAACTACTTCCTGTTGCACTGCTCAGCAACACTCACAACATCCAGCTACGTGTTGCCCCCCCCACCCCACGAGTGGCTCCGCTCTGCACTCTTTCCCCCTAATCCTCCTGCCACCCCCCCCTTCCCGATCTGTCTGCTGAGCTGGGGGTTTGCATTGTTGGATGTCTGCTTGTCACATGGCTGGTGAAGGAAGGGGGGCGGGGGGGGGGGGACAGATTATCTAATAGACCAGGCAGTGTAACATGGTGCCCAGACCACTGGTCTCTCTCTCTCTCTCTCTCTCTCTCTCTCTCTCTCAAAACATGGATGTGGCGATGGATGTTGCCGTGATGACAGCCGACAGGCGCTGTGGTGCCAGAGGAGGGGGAAGGGGGGGGGTTACCTGCGGTGCCCGAGAGGCAGGCTTTAGCCCCGGCCAGCGTCAGCAGACCCCCGGGCATCAGGTGCAGAGCTGCCAGGTGGCTGGAGATGGTGGAGGTCCACACACTCTGTTTCCACATCAGGTCCACGTTCTTGTACAGGTCTGGAAACCGGGGAAGGGGGGGGGGAGGGGGGTGGTTGGCAGAGAGAGAAGGAAGTAGAGATACCCAGACACTTCATTGTGTGTGTGTAACCATATTACCCCCCCCCCACCCCAGTAATCAGCAGAGCACTGGGCAATGATCGACAGCACAGCAAACACGTCCACAAACTGACCTTTGGAGCTGCAGTTTCCTCCGGCCCATCCACCGGCCACACACAAGATGGCGTCCACTTTCTGTTCCCCTAGCAACTGGGCCACATCTGCCGTCACCTAGCAGCCGAACAGCATATCATGAAGGCAAACACACACGAACTACAGCTCAGTTTAAGTAACATTAGACACTGAAAGAAATGCACGATTATCATCATGTCACGTGGAAGACAGAACCACAGTTAGTTTGTCTCAGCCAGGTGTTTGTATGCAAAATCAATTAATTAATTAATTAATAATTAAGTTGCATTAACAGGACGTCCAGTCAACGCTGGCGTTCTTTTTGGCCGTTTGCCATCCCGTCTGTGGCCCACGCACCTGGTTGGCCTGCTCTGTAAAGGACTCGGACATCTTTACAAGCACGTTCGCATTGGCGTCCTCGTTAGACGCCATGTCGATGCTGGCGACCCACTATTGAAAAGATAAATAACATTGTATAAAAACACACACTTTGGTTTAAACCTGCTGATCGTGCATGTTCTGCAGGGGAACAGTATACGGTAGCAGAATATTGTTATGGAAAATCTCTCACCCATCCTTGTGATTTGAAGTGCTGGACACACTTGGATCCCAATGCGCCTTTTCCCCCATAGACGAGAGCCCGGCGTGTGGCCATGTTGTTCCAGAGGAGCGCTAGGTGAAGACCCGAGCTGGGAAAGGGACAGGCGGCGAAATAAATATAGCTCGCAAGGGGGCGGACCTTAGTGTATTGTGCAACAGGCTGCTAAATCCTGGTGAATGAATCAAACACAAATCTAGCCTACCCAGTCTACATGAGCGGCGTCGATCCGTGTAATTTAACACTTCCACATCAGCACAGAACACGCAATAGATTCGTGTTATTATACTCGAATGTGCAAAAACAAACGAAGCAAATCCAACTCGTCTGAGTTTAGCTGTTTAAATAAAATACACACATTTAAACCACAAGGTGAATATTATGAATGCGAACACGGTTCATCCGACTCTAGCATTGCCCACAGTTTGGTTCGACCTTTCCATCTCGAGGTTCTTCTGACATACTTTTTCTTAAATACATTGTTGAGCTGACAACATGTCTGAAACTGCTATAAACAGGCTGTCAAAGCCTAAACTATCGTATGGTTGAGATTTCGACACATTCGACATAATTCATCGACATATTTAGTATTTTTTAATGCAGATATAATATTAAAACAACCAGAAAATACTAACGATAATTCATAACAAGAACGCGGCTGCTGTTGCGATGATAGTTGTGTATGTAAATGGTTGTAAAGTATGGAATGTGCATGTGTGAAAGGGTTCTGCTACCATCCAAGCAAGCGATATTTGACGAGATCGGAAGTAGTAGAACATTTGTGTTGTCTTTCAAAATAAAACGCGAGGCAAATATTTGTGATATATATATATATATATATATATATATATGGTCATAAAATGATCATAGCCAATATATTGAACACACTTTTAACGAAATCATGACTATGATATACCACTGTAACAAAAGCAATAAAAACAATGTGATTTGAATGTTTATACTTTAATAATTTCGTTATTTTTATATTGGACGACCTGGATGATTGGGACAGTTAGTGGGTTTTTAACCACTAATATGTGCTAATATAGTGTAGGCCAACATAGCATATTGCTTTTTATATTTAGTATGAAAATAATGTATTATTATAATTGTCATTCTTTTGTTCTGCTTTAAAAATATGCCAAACACAAAAAAATAGCCTATTCTGCTTTTCATGTCCACTTATCATAATTTAACTACAAAATAAACACACAAACACAGCCTTACACTATGGCCTGCACACAACAAGTGTCTCTAACCAATAGGCCTAGGCTACATATACATTTCATAAACATTGTCAACCGACGCTATCTTTTCATTTTAATATTTTGCACATAGAATAGAAATGCACATACTGTAGGTCTACTGTAGTCTATAGGTCTACTATAGGCTATAGGCCTATTAACTATTTATGGAAATAATAGAACGAATCTTGCAGGAATTCAATTATTTTATAGGCCTGCCATAAGAGATAGAGATACGAGAAAGATGTAATAGGGAAAGCACAAATAAATGGCTCCAATACATGTGCCACATTAAATCACATCCTATTAAAGCACAACTATAGCCTAAACATATCCTCACATAACAGAACAGATAAATAAATGGTGGCTACACCTAAATCCTTTGTAGTTATTCTGACTGCTTTGACAGCCCGTTCGCTATTGTTACATTATTAGGAGTGGTTTTCTTCAGTTTTGGTAGAGGGCATGGTCCCGTCTATTTCATCCCCGGTCTCCCAAGCGCACACACGACACACTAATAGACGGGGGATCCTCTCTGAAGTTTTTTTTTATGTTTCTATGGGGCACACAGAGTCACAGACGACGGCCTTTGTTTTCGTTACCAAAAGCGGCGTCTGACGATGCGTCTCTCTTCGCGGTGACGGTGTCCAAATGGCTTCAGGGAGATTCTAAGGCCACGGCGCAGTGTTGATTGCTTGCTTTATGACTGGTAATTGTGCTGGGCGGCCGAGAGGCTCAGTGGTTTCGTAACGGGAGCTAATCAAAGCTGGGGGAGTCGAGCGCGACGAAGAGAGCGTCAGATAGCTGCGGCGAGATGAAGACAGGGGAGTTTATTTGGCTCTGCTGTGGGTGGGTGGAAGCAGCCCGTTGAGAAAAGGCACCATCTGCTGTAGCCTAAACTATATCAGTCTTGTCTCGCAACGTACTTTCACTGTGTTGGGGGAACGGTGTCAGCTGTCTCCCAGTTTGAGCTTTAGCTAGCCCATTCTAGGTCAAAGGGAAATGCAGGTTCTTGAATCAAGGGTCTGCTGCAGAGCTTGTGTGTCAACGCTTGTTCTCCCAGTAACCACTAGATGTCACTGTAAGCCTTTCATATTAGTTAGCCCAAACCCAACATACTGTCAAAATGAATGCTTAAGATGCGCTGGCACGTTTTTCAATTGCCATAAAAATGAGTTATAGATCACATTTTTATGCATTTCGCTTTCGAGCACGTTTGCCAATCAGCACTAGATAAGAGATTCTGCACAAAAACAAATGCAGCAATATATTTGACGTGAGGTAGGCAGCCTACAGCCTATACTAAATGCAGTAGGCACGTTAAGATCACACATTAGATACTGTAGGTGGGGGAAGAGCTATAACAAAACAAATATAATTTCGGTATGACCTCAGACTATTACATCAGTGGCCTCGTATGCAGCCAGCCGTACGGTACGTATCATAGCACTGAAGAAATGTAAAGCGCTCTCAGCATTTCCAGGTGTGTTTTACACGTGGACTCATATGATCCTTTAATGAGCGAGTTCATTTGTGTGGCCACCTACAACACCACCGCCAACCCCAGGTGGAGACAGAAGGGAGCAGGTGGAGGCTTCAGGCAAGTGATATCATCGTTGGCACGGCGGCTGGCACCAGAGTGGATTGGGAAAAGTGATATTGGTGTCAGAAGGTACTTGGGGAGGAGGGGGGGGGGGGCTGTGCAATCATTTGCTGCTAGATGACAAGTAGAGCCCGTCTGTCTGTCTGTGTGCCTGTCTGTATGCCTGCCTATATGTCTGTTTACCTGTCTGTCTGTTTACAGTATCTGTCTGTCTGTCTGTCTCTCTGTCTATCTACAGTACCTGTCTGTCTGTCTGTGTGTCTGTATATCTCAGGTTTGGCTCACTGTTAGTCTGGCGAGACGATAAGGTGATGGAGTGATACATAGTGGGGTGGGGGGCTTCACAGGAGGGGTGGAACTGTGATTACGGAGGGATTGGACGTAAAATCCCAGGGAATTGTCACTGTCTGTCTGTGCAAGGGCTTACTGATGTCTCTTTCACTGGGGGAAACGTTCCAGATGGAGTCAGGAGAGAATCATGTGAGAGATCGGGACATTTGTGCCCAGAGGATGTTGGTCTTAACGGCAGGGTTAGTCATTCCCGAGAACGCTTGCTAACTTCCAGCTCAAATCAATACAAACTCACTCAGAAGATCTGCCCCCCCACACATTGACTATACTTTTAACAGGTGTCCTGTATATGAGCCTGTAGTATACATTTAACTGATGTCCTGTACCTTTAACAGGTGTAGTATGGTCACACCTTTACACCGCATCCTGTTATTGATTATGTTTCCACGCTGATGGAGCATCCATGGGAGATGACATCATCCTTTATAATTGGTGTCGAGGAAACAGTGTGTGTGCCTGCATGCGTGTGTATGTGTGTGCATGAATGTGTGTGCATGCATGTGCGTGTGTGTGCATGCGTGTGCGTGCGTGCATGTGCATGTGTGTGCATGCATGTGCGTGTGTGTGCATGCGTGTGCGTGCGTGTGTGCATGCATGTGCGTGCGTGTGCATGTGTGTGCATGCATATGCGTGTGTGTGCATGCGTGTGCGTGTAATTACCTCAGCTTCACTGCTCTGTACCCTGGTGGATGAAGTGTCTGTGATGTAATAGTGCAGCAGGGCTGGTTGAGACCGACATCAGAAGACGCTTTGGGACACAGCCTTCAAACGCTCCTTTCTTGTGTTGTTTTGAAGACATAATTTGGACCTGAGTTAAAGAAGACCTAACTGCAGGGTGTTTGTCCTTCTTCTCATTAGACCAGCCTTTCCTGCTAGACACATTCTATATGTGGAGTCAGTTCAATGCAAAGGCATGGCAACGGTTGACCATATGTATAAAACATAAATAAACCATTATGGACCTGTTTAATTAATAGACGTTAATTTTTATTTTATTTAAAATAGCTTACAATCACATAGGCTACTACACCTACATACTACACACGCTCTGGGCAAGTGTAGCATGTGATTATAAGCTAATGCACCTTTCGGCAAATTTACCAAGTGCCCCCGACGCAGTCCGTTAGCCTACCGCTAGCTTATCGTTAGCTTACCGTTCTATGTGTTCTGAAAACGTGTTACCTCTACACAGCCCTGGCTCCGTACATAGGAACATGAACAAAGTGGTTCATGATCACATTTCCAATAGCACAGAGCTTCTAAGGGAGCACTCTATGGCATTGACAGGAGAGGGGACTTTGTTTTACATAGAGTTTGAAGTTAGCAAGCGTTCTCAAGAATACCTCACCCTACCTTTACTAAAAGTCAGTTATTTGTGCAGGCCCTCTCCATGTAATGCTATAGTGCTGAAACACTGTTTATATTGTGTGGGCTAACTAGAGGGAGGGGTAGCGATCAGCCTGGTAGCTCTTTGTGTGTGTATGGGGGGGGCACGCTCTGAGATTCCAACCAAAACAACAATGTTCTCTTTTGTGACGCTTAACCAAGAGTTGCTCCGGGCACAAGCCGAAGAGGCTACCTGGGAGGAATATATTTCTGAAATCTCTGATATATATAATGTGTATATATACTGTATATATTACTTCACCAAGTGAGAACCTTGTCTTCTCTGTTTGTGTCGTAACTGATACAAAGAAGGTTTTACAACCACGTTGACATGCAGTCAGGCTGTAGTCGGTACATGTCAAGGTCACCATTATTGATTCTGATAAAAGGGTTTGACATTTCGACGCTCAGATCATCAACGCTGACCTTTGCGGCGACAGGTGGCCCAGGTGGGAGCGCATAATCTGATCCCAGACTTCACATTTCATTCAATGGTTTGTCACTGACAACTAGCACTGGTGTCTGTTGCTGTTGTCATCCTTTAAGGTTAACTACACCGCTGTGAGCGCCAGCACTCAGACATAAATACTCAGTGTCACCCAAGAACTGTCAAATGATTTCAATGGGAGAACGTCAACTAACAAAGGCCTCAGATGCCTAAGAGCTATATGTTTAAGAGAAGAACATTGACAGATAAGCAAATAATAACCATGAGGTTCTTTAGCAGTGACTCACAGTGAGCACACTTACTAGGCGTCCTAATGCTAATAAGCATCTTGCTCATGGATGCTTGCAGGAAGTCCTGAGGTGCGTTCAGAGTTGTCTGATCCCAAGCTGTTTGTTGCTTGTCCTCCAATGAAATAAATGTAATCCACCAGAAACTGTCAACTGTCTGTTTTCATGTTATAGTTTACTAACGCTGTTTTGTCCAACCTAGTTGCAGTAACTAACTAGACTGGACAGGTGAAAGGGGCAGGGCCTGGGATCGGTTAAGTAACAAACTAAGGCGATTGCATTTCCTTTAAGCAAGACATTTGAACGAATTGCGTAAACATTCCAGAATGATTCGATTTATCCTTCACCCTTCGTCCAGCTTCAATGTATGTTTGCCAAAACTACCTCCTTACTGTTTTGCTTGCGTTCACAAACGTTCACGCGATCTCGAAGCAAAAGGATAAACTGCTTTAAAACATTCGCTAATTCTCTGCACCTCTGGCTTGTTGGGATGGTAAATGGACTGCATGTTTATATCGCTTCCATCCAAAGCGCTTTACATTATTTGCCTCATACTTCACACACACATTCATACACCGATGGGATGTCAGCCGTGCAGGGACACACCAGACCACTGGACGCAATCAGGGTTCGGTGTCTTGCTCAAGGGCACCTCGACACTTGGTGAGGAGTTAGCGGGGTTGGAACCAGTTCTTGATCACCTGTCGCCCCGTCCACACCCTCCATGTGGAGGCAACCAGCCTAACCAGTAGTCCATCTGGCCTGCAGACCTCCACGCTCTGGAATTACGGAGAACCTGACGCATGTCAGGATCCATCAGGTTTAATCAGAAGTGTCGTCTGATGAACTCTCATATGTCGACTTGAGAGAGTCAGTAGAGTGCTCTAGTGAGTCTCTATAGGCTGACAGGGATCGATTCTATTCCTCTCAGGTGGTCAAAGAGCAATATGTTCTACAGAGAGCTTGCACAAGGTTTTCTGTTCCTTGGTATCCAAAAGCCGAAAGCGTTGAGAGATGTTTAAAGAATAGGCTGGATAGAGCTGCACCAAGCCCTGGCCAGACCCGACCGGGGAAGGGCTGGTTTGTCAAGTTCACACATCCTGTCCTTATGTTTCTGTTGTTTCACCTGCAAGCACATCTTATTCAACCCTGTTCTAACTGACTTCCTGGTAAGTCCCCAAGCAGTCTAGAGAACCGAACAATTGCTTTCTCAGTTGTCTTCTCCTTTCATACAAATACAGGATTCTATATTTCATACATTCTCCTATAAAACTATCTCTTGTTGGGTCTTTATACGGTTTTGCTAGATATTTTAGTTTCTATTCTCAGCAGCAGCAGTAAGAATGGAGAAGGCTGTTATTGTTCCTGCCATCTCAGAGCCCTGGCCTCTTAGGAGTGCCATGGCCATTTGTTGAATGTGTTTTAATGATGCAGGCCCATTGGTTGAAAAACATGTTGCGAGTTTGTTATTAACTATGACGCCACCTGCTGAGATAGTGTCATATACCGTGAATTGTATACTGTATATGTCCGTCTCGTCTCGCATGCATGCATGCACAGTACACATTCCGTTAAAGATAAAATACACAATAGATAATACATAATACGGTGGTGTTTCTTAACATTCCATAACGGTGAAATCAGTTTTTATCCACCCATAACATCCATCTGACCTTGGTAGATTACAATTATTACTGTGCCAATTAAGACTCACTGAGATATCTAAATGTGATATCTGCTGTGGCTGACTGCCACAGCTCAGGCATTTATAAAGATGTACAAACTTCTCAAAGAGTTGTTTACTCACTGCCAACACATCCAGCCCCTGTTCTTTTTAGATTGGCAAACAAAGTGCAATGCACACAGACGTCTCGCAGGTGCTGGGTGAATAAAATACAACAAGCTGGAACAGTAAATATCCAGAAAGTGATCAGTGCTAAACATATTTACTTGCAAAGAAAACCCAAAGTGATCTTGCCAGCGATCAACATCGTCACCATTTCACCCTTTGTCAACAGGTCAAGGGCTGTAGAAGTAGTGTGGAAGCTTAACTCTTCCATCGTGTGGATGGTGTGTGGCTAAGTAGCACTATAACCACTTTTCTTTATGCAGTATGTAGGCATACCGTAAATATTATATTTTGCAAGATAATTATTTTGAATCCTTAAACCAATAATTCTTATGCTCACGTTGATACAGTTAGAAATCACTTATAATTGTAATTTAAGAAAAATGTAATGAGATTCATGTTATGTTTTCACCCGTGAACCTCTAACAAGAACTGGAAACATCATCGCTTTGAGCATATTTGATCAACGTCATGAAGGCAGGAATAACAAATGGCTGCTTTGACTATGGACATGCTGGGGCCCAAAGACACATCTTACATTGATACAACGAGGGCTGCATCATAAATGCACTGAATATTGTTTTAAGAATGACTCTCAGCAGGCTTCCATAGTGTCCCAGTATCAGTGTAAGCACGTTGAGAGGGATCAGATGAGCTCAGGTTGTCACAGGTTGACTTGGAGTGGGGGGGACCTGGGGGTCGGGACCCCTTGGGGGGACGGGAGAGACAGATGAGGGAGTCACAAGATGATTTTTAGAAATTAAATAACATTTTATAATGATTAAAAATGCATAGTTTAGCTGCTATAGGGCCAAAGCCACGTTCTGCTATGGGGCCAAAGCCACGTTCTGCTATAGGGCCAAAGCCACATTCTGCTATGGGGCCAAAGCTACATTATGCTATAGGGCCCAAGCTACATTCTGCTATGGGGCCCAAGCTACATTATACTATAGGGCCCAAGCTACATTATGCTATGGGGCCCAAGCTACATTCTGCTATGGGGCCTAAGCTACATTATGCTATAGGGCCTAAGCTACATTATGCTATAGGGCCCAAGCTATATTCTGCTATAGGGCCCAAGCTACATTCTGCTATAGGGCCCAAGCTACATTCTGCTATGGGGCCCAATCTACATTCTGCTATAGGGCCCAAGTTACATTATGCTATAGGGCCAAAGATACATTTTGCTATAGGGCCCAAGCTACATTATGCTATAGGGCCAAAGATACATTCTGCTATAGGGCCCAAGCTACATTCTGCTATAGGGCCCAATCTACATTCTGCTATAGGGCCAAAGATACATTTTGCTATAGGGCCCAAGCTACTTTATGCTATAGGGCCAAAGATACATTCTGCTATAAGGCCAAAGATACATTAAACTATAGGGCCTAAGCTACATTCTGCTATAGGGCCCAAGCTACATTCTGCTATGGGGCCCAAGCTACATTATACTATAGGGCCCAAGCTACATTATGCTA
>JAODOY010053817.1:0-18264 GCA_025399855.1 Forbesichthys papilliferus | reverse complement strand
GATACTAGTTTTGATTCTTCACTGCCTATGCTTTTTTGTATGAATCCAAACAGTTCACACCTTTGACCTTAACGTCCCTATATCTGTTTTCACAGAGGCCCCGTCCTTTGCCGAGCCAGGCGATGCTATTATGGAGAGAATAGCAAACAGCAAGGTCCTCATCCCCTGCCCTGCTGCAGGTAGAAAATGATTCAGGGATGAGTCAGCCTCAAACACAGACAAGGATAGGACCTTGAAAGATCTGGCATTTAGAAATGTGTGACGTGTTTCTCTTTTTTATAACACGTTTCTTTCTTTCTATCCATCCATCCATCTATTTATCTATCTTTCTTTCTTTCTTTACTGCGACAGAATATTCTACCGGAAAATACCGGAAAGACGTGTATTTTGCATTGTCAATTCAGGGCCCTGTTCTCAAACTGGAAAAATACTATATACACAATAGCTTAGCACTTACTGAATATTGTATTGTGGCAGCAATCAGACACACTCCCATTTGTTCATTTGTTTAGTTTTGTTTAGTTTTTTACCATTGATTTTACCATGCACTTGGAGGAGCTCTCACTATTATCGAAACATGATTCTTAGCATACGCAGGAGTTTGTGCAGCTACAGTACATTCAACAAGGTGTGTTTGTTTGAAGACACTATGCTCAATTTGTGTTTGAAACAAGGGCTTTAAGAATATTGTTGTTTTGGTTTGAAACTTGGACTTTGCTGAGTGGCGTGCGCTCCAACTGTATCTAGCGCTCCCCGCTTGGTTTCCCTAGCTGCTCTACCCCTCTACCCACAGCCATGTGTCTTTCCATGCACAGTTGCTGGCATGGAAATTTGTGGGGGAGTGTACCTACCTATAAGTGGTTGTGTGCATTCTCGCTATGACAGGCCATGTAAATATGTAGGTGTTGTTTGTATGGGGCTGTGCCATGGCAACAGGCTGCGTTTGAGAAGGTGAAGGCTCGGACTAATGCGAGGCAACAGCTGGAACATTATTCTGTCCGCTGCCTCAGTAAGCCACATCTGCTTTCTTCTGCGGCCGGGCCTGCTGGGAGAGGACTCCTAATTACAAGCCTTTGCTGGCAGATAATGGACAGAGATGTCTGGGGTGCACCATGCAGAGCAGGCAGGAAGTGGAAGGGCTCTGCATGGGCTCCCTCTGGCCAAGATAGGCATGCAGACAGGCAGTCTGGCAGGGAGACTGGCTGGCAGGTTGAGTGCGTACCTGGAGTTTCTGGCAACCGGGAGAAGCAGCTATTACCGGGAAATTAGGATTTCCTTATTGGGTGTTGGATACCCTACCGTATGTGTGTGGCATGAGGGAGGTAGACTCTGGCATGAGGACATTGTTAATGTGTTTGGTTGAGCTAATTATTTTGGGAACCACATGGAGTAGATCATCTTTGATTGTGTCCACTAATGAGACCTGTGAACATCTAAAAAAGAACAAATGCACGCATTTCCTCCCAGCTATGAGATAATGATATTGATTTATGTTTTCTCAAACTGTAAACACATGTTTGCAAAGGTAAATGAGGGAATGGAGGATAGCATCACCACTGCTGTATTTTATTTTCTATTGGGGGATGAATGGTGTATTTGGTTTCCAAATGCTTCCTTTACCATGTTTGGTGCGTAACACCTCTGTAAATAGACATTTGAGTCACTTGTATGCAGTAGAGGTTCTGACTTCCGACATGCCCCCTCAACTCGGATTTTCATGTCGGAAACTTGGACAAGGTTTCTCAACACTGAGTTTCGACTTGACATTATAGTTGCATGGCTGCCCACACCGTCAAATGTAAGAAAATTACATTATAATACAGTTTTTTTTAAAACATATAATTATTTTTAATACGTTTTGCTTGATCTCAATTTAGTTATACATTATTTTTAATTTGGGTATATAAAGCGAACACAGCATTTGCAAATTACAACTTGCCATGACAGGTTGCCACTTCACACACCTCCAAGCCTTACCTTCTTTCTGTTCCGTTCACTTACTGTACCTCATTACTAGTCCAACATTTGACTCACACCCAAGACATCTGTTTTAGGCCCAGCATGCCTTTGAACTGTTAGCCAATCACTAGTCATCTTTCTGCACAAATCCCACTCTTAAAGACTGTTAAGACTAAGGCAGTAAATCTTGATGGTGGTTCTTTGCATCTGACATCTGCGCAATATATTGTGTTTTGCTCTTGTACACGCCCTTGAAGGCTGATGCTTTGCGGGACGACAGAGGCTCTCTAACCATTTTGGCAAGATTTACTCTTGTCCTGCTGTCCAACAGATAAATGTAGAAGAGCCTGCTTTTTTCCCCTCCGTCTGGGCTGCCTGCCCATTGTGTTTTTTCTTAGAGAAGCGAAGGAGAGAGAGTTACGAAGGCGCCTTTTCTTTCTGTCAGACGCAATCAATACAGCTCATTTTTTCACACGAATACTACTCTGATTCATCACCCCGTTTCTCCCTACACCTGCAGGAGCACCGCCTCCCAAGGTGCGCTGGTTCAAAAACGGCCTGGAGATACAGCCGGATCAATCACAGCTCTCGCTTACACGGGACGGCGCTCTTGTGATCAGCTCAGCGTCTGCCAGCCACAGCGGGGACTTCAAGTGTGTGGCGAGCAATGACGCAGGCTCTGCCGAGAGGAAGACCAGGTTGAAAGTGAATGGTGAAAATCATTAGTTTTTCCTTCAACAGCAATAGCTGCAAAGTGACTGCGATTGCAGTGTCCTGTTGCAGGTCAGCGCATATTTTCACGTCGTCTTTGTTTGTGTTCAGTTCCCCCTGAGATCCAAGATGATGGGCAGCCACAGAACCTCACTGTCACCCTGAAGCAGCCACTCACTCTCGGCTGCGATGCCTTTGGCATTCCCTCTCCATCCATCACTTGGACTAAAGATGGCCATCCGGTGAGTTAGTCACCCCACATCCCTCAATAATATACAAGCCGATATGTACTGTAGCTGTACAGTGCCACCAAGTGGTCACCAAGATAATTACAATATCTTGATAAAAAATAACTGTGATGGGCTTGACTCTAGGTGGACAGTCCCGGGGTGTATCTGCAGAACGGGAATAGACTTTTGAGAATCTACAGGGTACAGATGGAGCACGCAGGCCAGTTTGCCTGCTCGGCCCACAATTCAGCTGGGAAGGCTCGGAGAGAATATCACATAGTCGTGCAAGGTAGGCGCTTAAAGATCCTCCCAATAAAGATGATAATCGAGCGTAACCGCGGCGTAACTTGTTTTGTTATGCCACAGCTCCCCCGGTGATCTCGGGAGGGTCCAGGCTGCAGGAGGTTGCCGTGGTGTCGGGCCAGGAGGTGCTGTTTCAGTGTCGGGTCAGCGGACGGCCGGCGCCCAGAGTGGAGTGGAGCCGCGATGGAGAGTAAGAGGCTAAGCCATGTACTCTGTCACTCTGTTTATGGGGAAGGCACCTTTTTACACTACCAGCCATTAACATACTGTAACTCAGTGTTCATGACAACATGTTCAGTCACACAACCGCAATGTAACTCGTGAGTGAAGTGAACTTTGTGAGGATAATGGTGCTCTACCTACTCTTACTATGGGGACCAACAAAGAGAAAAACACATTTTCAGGGCCATTGCTGGAGCCACATTCATACGACTTCTACAGTGAAACATCGAGATGGATAATGCTGTCATCGGGGGGTGAAGGGTGGGTTGCTACAATATACATTTATGACTATCTATAAAACTGAAGTAGTAATAAATAAATGACTATAGGCCTACAGTACATTTTTATGCCCATCCTTCCCTACTCAACCTGGCAGCGGTGGCAAATGTAGTGGGTAAAAGGTACCACTTTGCCTATCTGGCAGCAGCATACTTGTAGTTTATACATACCTAATGAAAGAGGACACTTCTGAAGTGGTGTGCAGGAGTTGTGTCGTTCTTATAATTTGCGCAAAAGATGGACAATCAACGATAGTGCAGTGCGGGTGCATCCGCGGAGTTGCCATAACGCGCATCTGACCCTACCAAAACAGTCCAACAACCACCATGGTAGGCTACAGCAAAATAAGTGAGTGAGCACGAGCGGTTTAGTTTTTAGTTTTTGTTGTTAGCATTTGTTAGCATAATACATAGATTGCATTGCCAGATGTAGGCTAAGAGAGATGTGTGATAGATGTGCATTACGCATATGATTGACAGCCTGGGCATGAGTGTATATCCTCCAATACTGTATGTGTCCATGCCTGCGTATTTGAGAGAGAGGGGAAGAGAAGGTGATCCTGATCCTGGTCGGCGATGGATGACGACATCGTCTATCGGCCCCACCCTAAACCAATCCTCTCCTTCCCGTCGGCCCCCAGGGTCCTGTCTCGTGACGGAGACCCCCATGTGGAGTTTCTGGAGGACGGTCAGGTTCTGAAGGTGAAGATGGTGAGACTGAGGGACCAAGGACTCTACCAGTGTCTGGCCAGTAACAACGCTGGCACTCAGATGCGGCAGTTTAGACTCACTGTACAAGGTTGGCCATCATTACCAAAGTCACACATACAGTATGTGTTGGTCTCCTATAGTCTAGAAAGGCCTTAAGAACATGACCTCTGTCTCTCTCTCTCTCTCTCTCACTCTATCTCTCCCTCTAGCGCCCCCTACCATACGGGGCCCAGGGGGGACCTCTGAGGTGTCGGTGGTGCTGGGCTTCTCCACAGCATTGCCCTGTGAGGTGGAGGGCTCCCCTGCGCCCAGCATCACGTGGCTAAAGGACGGCCAGCCCATCGTGTCCAGCGCCCAGCTGACCTACACTTCTGGAGGCCAAGCGCTGCGGCTAGGCTCGGCCCAGGGAGACAGCGCAGGCCGCTACACCTGCCGCGCCACCAACCTGGCGGGCAGCGCCCTTAAGCACTACTCCCTCACCGTTCTGGGTAGGAGCCTGCTCATGCTGTATGCGATGTGTTACACACCACTGTACTTACAGCACATTGTGCTGTATGTCAAAGTGATGGCAGATGTGCAAGTCTTCATAGATACTACTAATAATTAGGGCTGCGCGAGACTCGGAATCGGATTTGGCTGGTAAACTGGACATTCATTCATTTGTTTTGTTTCGGTGTCATTAGCCTAGGTTAGACTATGCCAATTCACTGGCATCATTTATTTTAATATTAAGTATATATTTATATATTTGTATATGTATTACTTAACTGGCATCCGATGTCATCTTATTTATAAATTGTATCCAGTTTTGTAAGTTATATATGTAATGTTATATGTTAACACGGCTGCTCGACTTGAAGAATCTCAGTCGACAGGTCACATGACTTTCAGGGGGCAGCTCTACTAATAATACTGTCAATATCTCTTTTAGCTATAATGCTATTATGCTATTAAGGGGTTTTCTTATTTGTTTACCAGTTCCACCACAGATAGAGGGGGACTCTACAACCCTGTCTTTCGGAGGGCAGAAAGAGAAAGTACGCATCCACGGCACCATAACTCTATCCTGCCTTGCCAAGGGCTTCCCTGAACCCACAACCCAGTGGTTCAAAGACGGACAGGTGGGTGTGTGAGTCTGACTAGCAGATTCATCTGTTAATACAGAAAATGGTTGCAATCCCGAGAGCAAAGTAAAATAGTGTGTTTACAACGTAAGCCTCAGAAGAGAGAAAATCACTGACGTTGTCATTCATGGTCTAGTTGCTGAGTGGAAGCGAGCACGCTGGCGTTGGAGCCAGAGGCCACCTCCTACACATAGAGAATGTCACACTGTCTCACGAGGGTCAGTACACTTGCGTGGTGACTAACACAGCCGGAGAGGACAAGAAAGACTTTCATGTCACCGTTCACAGTGCGTACTGTACACAGCATCCGCGCTCACTACTAGCCTAGTTTACAGTGAGTTATTAGAGTGTAGTATGAGTGTAGTAAACGGAAGTTAATGTGAATTTCGTTGTCGGCAGTTCCTCCGGTCTTCGACCGGGTGAACCACAGGGAGGCTGCTTGGGGTCTCGGCGAGCACGAAGATGACCCCGGCGATGAGATGACTAAAAAGACAGAGGTGGTCCTCGGCCATGCTGTCACCCTCTCCTGCGAGAGCAACGCCATCCCCCCACCCAAGCTTAGCTGGTACAGAGACGGACGCAAACTCACCGCCGCCGACGGAGTGGTACTGTTGCCAGGTGAGGGCATACCATAGTGCAGGATGAATACATGCGCTGGTGCTTTAGGATTTAAACAGTGGTTACTGTATGTTGCTTGAGTCTGACGTGCATCACGAAATACATCAGTCAAGGAAGGCTAATTTCAAATGCAGTCAAAGTTAAGTTAATATATTTATTTATTCATCCATCATCTTGACCGCTTATCCATTAGCGTTGCAGTGTGTTACATTATATAATGCTATTAATGAATGTATTTCTATATTAAAAACACAATACTCTCATGGAATTGCTCCAATACGTTTTAAGAAAAGGCTTGGGGAAAAACGGAGAGCACGAGTGCCTTTTTATAAAAGTCAGTGTAACCTACAGTAGCATACGCTGCTATAAATTCACCACACACAGAGGAGTAACAGAGCTATCCCTTTAGGTGGACAGGTGCTGCAGATCCCCCGGGTGCAGGAGGAAGATGCAGGAAAATATACATGCCAAGCTGTGAACGAGGCAGGGGAGGACAGAATGCACTTTTACCTGGAAGTGTTAGGTAACTGAATAGCTTTCATACAATTTAGTGAGTCAAGTATACAGTGTGGAACGTCGACAATAGAAGATCCATTGAGAGGTCACTGCTATATTCACCTGTGTAATTTTCCTACACGCAGTCCCGCCTGTGGCCAGGGGGGCGCCAGAGGGCTTCATGGAGGAGATAGTATCAGTGGTCAATAGCACTGTGGTGCTCCACTGTGACGTGACCGGTCACCCAGTGCCCTCCGTCTCCTGGCTGAGGGACGGAGAGCCGGTGCACCCAGACGCCCGTCGCCACGTCAGCGAGGACGGCACACAGCTGCAGGTCAGTGGGACGGTACCGTCACAGACCGCCGGGTTGTGAGGACGCTAACTCACAGCCTGTTGAAACCTGTGTCCTGCAGCTGCTCAGCGTCCAGGTGTCTGACATGGCTGGGTACGTGTGTGTGGCCGAAAACAAACTCGGGACGCTGGAGAAACTCTTCAGTCTCTCCGTGCAAGGTGAGAGAAAAACAAACAAACAACAATGCTAATGAAGCATTATTATCTGTGTAGTGTTGTTACTACAGCAACAAAGTCCAGGGTTTGAGATCACCCGACCGCAGACGACTATGGTGATCTGTGTGCGGTTCACATGTACTGCCTTGGTCTCTACATGGGTCTCCTGTGGGGGCCTGGTTTCTCACAGACCAAAATATTGATGTTTTGTTAATATTCCTGCCATTGCCCTTGACCAAGGCACTGCCATTAGAACTGTTTTAGTCCCCGGGCACAGTTGACTGCCAACTGCTCCTAAGTAGGATGGGTGAAACATGCTATTTTACCCTGCAGGGACAGAAAGGAATCAAATAACGCTGTAAAAAGAGACTAAGAGATATTGCATGTAAAGAGTGAGTGTTATATGATAGGGCAGACTCCCTGCCTTGTAGCCGGTGGGAGTGTAATAACACAGTTGCCCTCTGCCCTAGTTCCCCCCCAGATAACTGGCCAGGGGGAAGAGGAGGTGAGCGTGCATGAGGGTCACATGGTGTCCCTGCTGTGTGACGTCCAGGCATACCCTCCTCCAGAGATCACCTGGACCAGAGACGGGCAGCTGATCCACATCAGCTCTGGCATACAAATCTTACCAGGTCAGATGTCGTATGACACACACACACACAAACATGAACAATCCCCTCTGAACAATCTTGTGCTACGTCCTATGAGCAGAACACAACACGGGTTACTAAGGTAACTATGGTTCTGATGTCTGCCAGTCAGGAAGCAAGGGAACATTTCAATGCAGCACACATTGTATTCATTGGACTACAGCACCCATAGTGCAATGCCATTCCTTGTGTTTTGACACGCAGGTGGCCAGATGCTGCAGTTGCCGCGGGCTAGAGTGGAGGACAGCGGGCAGTACGTGTGCACGGCCACCAATTCAGCTGGCCAGGACCAGAAGAGCATCCTGCTCAGCGTTTACGGTAGCACACCGACTTCTCCTGTCCCACTCATTCACTTACTACGCCATCACTGTACACCGTTAATGGCTAGTGATACACGCTAACTGCACCTAGCCAATACTATACTATAGGTTACCATGTTATGTGTCACCTCCAGTCCCTCCCTCTCTGAGGCATCGTCCGCCGGTGAACCCGGAGCCTCTGACCCCACAGGCGGGCTCCTCCGTCACGCTGCGGTGCGAGGCCCGCGGCGTCCCCCTGCCTGAGGTGACGTGGTACAGGAATGGACTGCAGCTAGCGCCCGGGAGCGGCCTGAAGGTGGATGGGCACCAGCTGGAGATCGTAGCAGCGCAGGTGGGTAGAGCACAGCCCACAGTGTTCCACAGTGTAACCTGTGTGAATGATGCTAGACCACAGAACATACGCCATGTGTGCTGTGGACCTATAGGCCTGTACAGTGATAATGCAGGTAAAGTTTTAATTTACCTCTAAAGAAGGTCAAGTCAGTCCGGGCTGATGCAGGTGGAGTTCAGGTGGCCTCTATCTGGTCGTTCCATCTGCCTAGATTAAAACATTCTTTTGTTCATGTTATTGAGAAGAACTAAATATAACATTTTTTTCTCCCTTTTTCACCCTATTTTTCCCTTTTTTTTCATTTTAATTCCTTATTTTTTTCTTCTGTGTGTATTTAAATTGTTGTGTCACTTGTTGTCATAATAACTACTGCTGGCTGGGAAACAAATGACCCTTCGGGGAAAAACAATATGTCCTTGACCTTGACCTTGACAGGTGGCGGACAGTGGTACCTACACCTGCAAGGTGTCTAACGTGGCCGGGCAGGTGGACAAGACGTTCAGGCTGACCGTTCATGGTGAGACGTGCCCTCTACAGTACCGTGGTCACGCGTAGGACAGTTAGCCACCACACGCTGTGTTATAATGCCACTGGTGCGTATTCCCCCACAGTCCCCCCTGTCCTGGACGGGCCTGTCCAGGAGTCCCTGACCCAGACGCTGGGCTCTCGTCTCACCCTGCTGTGTGAGGCCTCGGGAGTCCCTGTGCCCAGCATCACCTGGCTAAAGGATGGCACCCCTATTGGTAACAACGCGGAACCGGAATGACTTGAACTAATGATTTGGCTGTTGCTGTTGGTGTAACGGTGTACTGTGTGTGTGTGTGTGTGTGTGTGTGTGTGTGTGTGTGTGTGTGTGCGTGTGCAGAGAGCAGCCTGCAGTGGCAGTGGTCAGTGCTTGGGAACAGGCTAGAGCTGGGGCCTGTCACTCTGTCTCATGCTGGCAAGTACACCTGCGTGGCCAAGAACAGCGAGGGAGTAACACAGAGGGACTACACTCTAACTGTGCAGGGTAAAGATGTGTGTTTGTTACTGCATCAGTGCTACTGTACTGTAGCTACAGACTCTCTGGATGCTCTCCAAACCAGCACTTATCCAGCCTTTGTGGGTGGGCAATTGTGTGTGTGTGTGTGTGTGTTGTAGTGTCTCCTACCATCCTGGACTCTGGCCACTCATCTGACCTGAGCGCTCCGATGGGAGAGGAGCTGACTCTGGAGTGTCGAGCCACCGGGATTCCCCCACCCCGCCTCAGCTGGCTGAAGAATGGGGTGACCCTGGAGGGGTCTGACACACAGCACATAGGGTAAGTGTCTCCCCATACACACACACACACACACACACACACACACACACACTGTACCAATGTATGCACGAGACACACAGGGTAAGTCTCTCTCCATGTAGTTCCTGTACCAATGTATGTGTGCGTGCTGGTACGTTATTGTAAACCTATGGGACGCTTGGCAGCATTACCCCAGATGGCAGCACGTTAACGCTTCTGAGGCTGAGCCCTGAGGATTCTGGGACGTACACCTGTCTGGCCATCAGCCCTGCCGGCCAGGAGAGCAAGATCTACACCCTCTTTGTGCTAGGTCAGTGGTGGACAGGGTCATGTGGTACATCGCTGCACCGCTGCGGTCTGATTTAGCTGCTTGAAGTTCTTCTGTTGTGATCTAACCCACAGTTCCTCCATCTATCTCTGGAGAGACCACAGTCCCCAGAGAGGTGCAGACCACCCAGGACAGTGTAGTCACCCTGGAGTGCCACGCAGAGGGGGTCCCTCCGCCCCAGGTCAGCTGGCTGAAGAACGGGCGACCCCTCCTGCTGTCTCCCCGCATACGCCTCCTCTCTGCAGACGCTGTGCTTCGGTCAGTTGGAGGCAAGCGTGTTTACGCGACGCTCTGCGTTAGCATGGCTGTTGCTCTCTCAGCTCAACGTTTGCTTTGATTGCACTGCAGTGTGGAAAACCTGCTCGCTTGCGTTAATGTTGGCACAGCCCATCTGGGTGGCGGGCTAATCAGCGACCAGCGACTTTAATTTATTCTTAAGATTATTTAAACCTTTAAGGTGTGTGTGTGGGGAAAGGGGGTTCAAACAATCAATCAAATTATAGGACAGCACATATATAGGTATACTATATATGTGCTGTCCTATAATTTATATAGGTAACATAGATAACATATATAGGTATACTATATAGGGTATACTATATAGGTATACTATATATGTGCACTTTGCCGATAAAGCAATTCCAATACTTTGGTTTAACCTGTAGATGGCACTGTTGCAACTGTTTTATTGCTTGGTCATCTAACATGTTTTTTTTATTTGTTTTTTACTTCTGAAAACCCTCTCAAAAAACCCTGTTTGTGTGTGGTGCTGACCCCTACGTTCACACCCGCTGTTGTAGCTGATGCTTTACACACTGTCCAACTGTGTCTTCCTTCATAACATTTAGGATTTCCCCAGTCCAGATGTCAGACTCTGGAGTCTACACGTGCGTGGCACGTAGTCGCGCTGGTCTCGCTGAGCTCAGCTATGATGTGCAGGTCCAAGGTACCCTGTCTCTGAATACTAGTACTGCTGAGTCATAGTCACTTAAAGTGTGGTTAGTTACCATTTGAATGACACTGAACGCTAGATACACAGTGATACACAAGAATGCTAGAGGATCAGTGGTTGTCATAGCCTTACTGCAGGTAATGAGGTGTGTGTGTGTGTGTGTGTGTGTTTGTCCGCTCTGCAGAGCCACCAGCCGTGGACCACGTTGAACCAGTGGAGCCCGTCACAGTGGTCCGGGGCTCCCTGGTGACGCTGACCTGTGAGGCTCGGGGCGTGCCCCCTCCCACGCTCACGTGGATGAAGGACGGCCAGCCGCTGTCCCTGCACCGCAACCTGCTGCTGGACGGGCAGGAGACGAGGCTGCAGCTGCCTGAAGTGGCCACCTCAGACGCAGGCCTGTACAGCTGTGTGGCCAGTAACCAGGCTGGCAGCAGCACCAAGAGCTTCAACCTCACTGTGCTAGGTACTGGTAATGCCTGTACACACTGTGCTTCATCTTAGCAAATGTTCTAGTATGAGCATAACACATGGCGTGCCTGGGTGCAGCTGTTACCGCTGGTAGTGTGAATGCCACTTAATGTAACATTTATGTTCCTGGCCTGCCCCCTAGTGGATATAAAGGTTAAACCTTCAAAGAGAGTAAAAGTACTGTACTTGAAAAAGTTCTTGTTTATAAATTGTCCGTGCACAAGGACACATAATTCAAACAGTAATTCCACCACTGGGAGCTGTGAGATATACTGTGTGTGTGTGTGTGTGTGTGTGTGTAATGCAACACTTTGTAATGCAGAGCCTCCGCTGGTGTCCAGCTCCAGCTCCCCAGAGGAGCTCACCCTGGCGGTTAACAGTCCCCTGGAGCTGGAGTGTTCCGCCCTGGGGGTCCCGCCTCCCACCCTCAGCTGGCTAAAGGACGGCCGCCCTTTGGAGGGAACTGACATCGTACAGCAAGATGGACATTTTGTCAGGATTAGCAAAGTGCAGGTGATTGACAAACCTATGCTAAACTAGAGTATTATTTATTCTCTATTATTATTATTATCATTATTATTATTATTATTATTATTATTAGCAATTATAAATATGATTTATCTTTCGTAAAAGGTCACTTACACTCATATGTATAATAGAAGATGGCAGGGCAAAGCAGATCTGACTAACCTAGCTAGAAATGAAGCTCTAAGCTCATTGGTACCTGTGAAAACAGAAGCCAGTCTTGTGGTGCCTTGTGCCACTCAGGATGATTGATGCTGTCTCTTTAAAGGTGGAGGATGCAGGTCTATACACATGTCTAGCCAGCAGCCCTGCCGGAGAGGATGGACGGAACCACTGGGTCCGAGTCCAAGGTGACACAGGCTGTTTCCACTTTACTGTTCATTATTCCTTGCTGAAGAACTGCCTCGTGTCTGTCTCAGCCCCTCCTCTCTCCTCTGTGCGCTCTTGAACTGGCAACTTCATTCTTTCTCTAGGCTGTTTGTGTGGGCGTGTGCGTGTGTGTGTGTGTGTGTGTGTGTGTGTGTGTGTGTGTGTGTGTGTGTAGGAGTGTGTGTGGTATTTTACTATTTAACCTGTTAAACATTTAAACTCAAGGGATTCTGGATTATTTAAAGATATAATTTGAGAGTGAAAAGACTGTTGCAATCATAAGTTAATCACAAGCTTATTCCTATTATAATGGTGATAATTACTGTACTAACTATTTGCCTATCCTGTCTGGTGGGCCCACTCATTAACCCTTGAACTTACCGTTGACTTTGAACTCATATGTCTAGATATTATGAGCCATATCTTATGTACTGTGCGGTATGCTAATAAGTACTGTATGTTATTAGTTTATTGTGATGCTAGACTAAATCTACACTTAAAGGTATAGAGACCAATTGTAAGCTAATACCTTTTTCTGTCAAATTTATTAAATATCTCCTCGCATTTCCCTATCTTACCTTACTTCTCTGTGCGTGCTGAAAAAAGAATCTTACTTCTACACAGCCATGGCTCCGGAAATAGAAACATAAATAAAGCTTCTCTGCTTCACAATGCGTTTAAATGTGTGGGGCGGCGCTGGGGAGGGATATTGTTTTGATTTGAGCTTGAAGTTAGCAAGCGTTCTGGAGAATAACTCTGACTGAATGACTCTGCCTTTAAGATATTTAGAAGATATATAGAAGCTATATAGAATGATATATAGAAGGATATTTAGAGGATATTTAGAGGATATTTAGAAGATATATAGAATGATATATAGAATGATATATAGAAGATATATAGAAGGATATATAGAAGATATATAGAAGCTATATAGAATGATATATAGAAGGATATTTAGAAGATATATAGAATGATATTTAGAAGATATATAGAAGGATATTTAGAAGATATATAGAATCTGACTGAAGTCAAGTCTCCTATTAATCTTTGTTCTAGTCCCACCAACTCTCCAGGGCTCTGGCGATGTGAGAAGAGTCACAGTGCCATCTACAGGACATCTCACCTTGGAGTGCCTGGCCGACAGTGACCCCATTCCAGTGATCGAGTGGTACAAGGACGAAGCCAAACTGCAGGTACAATCTTCAGGTTCAAGAAGGAAAGGAGGCTTGGCCTTGTCTGATTTGATGTTGAATGACTCTATCGCCCTGGTGACAGCTGGGCGGTCGTATCCAGCGGCTGGCAGGAGGCCAGTACCTGGAGGTACAGGATGTGGTGCCAGAGGACAGTGGTCAGTATAGCTGTGTGGTCACCAACATGGCAGGGAGCACCAGCCTCTTTTTCACCGTGGAAATTCTCTGTAAGTCTACCTGAGCTGCATCCAACACTGTGTGCTGCACAAAGGCTGCCTGTGTGGTTACAGTGAGTGATGATGTCATAACCCGGTTGTAGTGCCCCCCGTAATCAAGGAGAGCAGCTCAGTGATAACAGCACATGTGGGCCAGGATGCAGTTCTACCTTGTGAGGTTGAAGCGGACGTCTCACCCACAGTGCTGTGGAGGAAAGATGGCTTCCCTCTGACTTATGATAACAACAAGTAGGTAATCTTGTTCTTGGTGGTCTCTTTATTTTGACCGCATGCTTCTTTTACTCTACGTTTATGTTTTGATAAACAAATAAACACATTTACATGTACACATTGTATACATTGTGAATGTACAATACATAAAACAATATTTTATCAATAATTGACATTTTTGTATTATGTATGCAATACAGATACACTCTGCTCTCAGAAGGCTCGCTGCGCTTACATGGAGTTCAGATAAGTGACGCTGGCCGGTTCTACTGCACCGTATCCAACCAGGCTGGCTCAGACCACAGGGGAATGGACCTACGAGTGTTCGGTGACTACCTCATTGAGAATTACACCTTTAACCCCCCCCCCGTGGGTGTCTTCAGTATTCTATAAACATGTCCTTTATCTGTTTTCTGTTAGTGGGTCCTACCATCAGCCCCGGTCCGTTTAACGTTACCATAACTACCGGGGCTAGAGCTTTACTTAGCTGTGAGACCACGGGCGTGCCTGCTCCTCAAGTAACATGGAAACGGAACGGTGCTCCGCTAGACACCAGTAGCCAGCAGACCGGCTCGTACAGGTGAAGAGCGAGCACTAGCCATGTGCTGTACAGCGCACACACTATACACTATGTACACACAGTACACACTATGTACACACACACTACACACTATGTACAGCACACACACTACACACTATACACTATGTACACACAGTACACACTATGTACACACACACTACACACTATGTACAGCGCACACACTACACACTACACACTATGTACACACACTACACTATGTACACACACACTACACACTATGTACACACACACTACACACTATGTACAGCGCACACACTACACACTATGCACTATGTACACACACACTACACACTATGTACACACACTATACACTATGTACACACAGTACACACTATGTACAGCGCACACACTACACACTATACACTATGTACACACACTACACACTATGTACACACACACTACACACTATGTACACACACTACACACTATGTACACACACACTACACACTATGTACACACACTACACACTGCACTATGTACACACACTATACACTATGTACAGCACACACACTACACACTATGTACAGCACACACACTACACACTATGTACAGCACACACACTACACACTATGCACAGCACACACACTACACACTATGTACAGCACAGACAAACTGGTGATTGTCCACAGGTTACTGTCTTCTGGGTCCCTGGTGCTGTCCTCTCCTTCCAGTGAGGACGAAGGCTACTTTGAGTGCACGGCGGTCAACGAGGTTGGAGAGGAGCGCAGGGTCATTGAGGTCATCCTGCAAGGTATGTGCGTTGTTTCTCATTGGGAATGTGCCTGAGTGATGCGCGTCTATTGAAATGCTCCTCTTTATTCTTCCCGTTGTGCTTTAGTGCCGCCTTCTATTAAAGACGACGTCGCCATGGTCACTGGTGTGAAGATGTCGCCGGTGGTGCTGCCCTGTCACGTGCAGGGACGTCCTCAGCCCGTTGTCATGTGGACCAAGGGAGGAGCCAGACTAGGCTCCAGAGGAGGGAGCTACCGCGTCCTGCCCACAGGTAACACATGGTCCCCTGGACGATGGCAGTGCCACGCCGCGTGTGTTAGTAACTATGTAACACTCTGCTGTTTGTCTGTTGTCACGGTGATCTAGGAGAGCTGGAAATAACTGCTGCTATTCCAAGTCATGCAGGCAGATACACCTGTTCGGCTCGCAATCCAGCCGGCGTGGCCCACAAACACATCTCCCTCACGGTGCAAGGTGGGCTCCCAACCAGTTATCGGGCACTGTGTGAAGGCGCTAATGAGTTAGCGTTTCGTGCTAAGCTCCTGCTAGCCGTGTGAACATAGTTTGTCTGTGCTCAGAGCCCCCAGAGGTTAGGCCCATGGCAGAGGAAATTCATGCCATGTTGCATCATGGGACTGTGCTACCCTGTGAGGCTCAGGGCTTCCCCAGACCATCCATCACATGGCAAAGAGAAGGGGTTCCTATTACCGCAGGTAATAATGTGGCAAATGTGCTATTTTAAATGCGTATGGTATCACCTGATTAGCACACTCGCACAGTAGGTGAGATGGAATTGCATGCCGCCGTATAATAGAATAATAAACAAGTGTTCATCTTATTTCAGGTCACAGGCTGGCTGTGCTCTCAAATGGGGCACTGAAGTTCTCTCGTGTCACATTGGGCGATGCCGGGACTTACCAGTGCCTGGCACAGAATGAAGCTGGCACAGCCATGGGCCGGACCAAGCTAGTGCTTCAAGGTAAAGCACTTTCATAGTAGGACACTTAAAGAGGGAGTCTTATCCTCACCACACCCAGTTGATGTGGCCGTATTGGGGCAGGATTGTCTAGTGTTAGGGTGGTCAACTCCTACTCCAAAGGTTGTAGGTTTGATCCCTAACAAACCCTGTAAGAACCCTTGAGGGAGATGCCTAACCCCTATCTGCCTGTTAATACTGCACTGCATTGTACTCACTTTAATAATTGTACCCACACAGTCGCTATGAATAGCGTCTGCTAGATTACATTATGTAATCGGAAGGGTCTCTTCTGTTTGTCCTGTGTCTGCCTCCCTACTGCAGTGCCACCAGTCCTGAGCGTGCCTCGTACGGAGTACGCCGCTATGCTCGGCCAGCCCGTCAGTCTGACGTGTGTGGCTGATGGACAGCCACAGCCAGAGGTCTCGTGGCTCAAGGACAGGAGGCCGGTTGTGGAGAGCGCTCACATACGCGTCTTTGCCAACGGAACCTTGTCAATCTCCTCCACACAGCGCGCCGACGCCGGCCTGTACACCTGCACTGCCAAAAACCTTGCCGGTCGAGCTAGCCATGACATCAGGCTGGTTATTCAAGGTTTGTCAACCCAAACGTCGTCACAAAACCATAATTTGCAGTCTGGCTACACAGATGGTTATACAATGACGGTTAAATTAATCTGCCAATCATCAACAACTATTTCCATTTCAGTCCCGCCCATGATTCCTCCTGGCCAGCCAGAGCTGTCAGTCATCCAGGGTTTCCAGGCTCTGTTGCCATGTGCTGCTCAGGGTTCACCTGAACCCAGAGTATCCTGGGAGAAGGATGGAGCTGTTGTGCCAAACCTTCCAGGCAAATTCACTGTGCTGCGATCAGGGGAGCTGATCATTGAAAGGGCAGAGGTCAGTAGTACCCATTGCTTCAATAGGGGTTGTAATCTGTGTTTTCTTATGGTTGTTACCCGTGCAGTACGTACTCTAAGGGCCTGTGTCCACCAAACGCCTTTTTAGTGCTGAGACCGCCTATTTTCAATACAAACCCTATGGTGTCAGCGCTCAGCATTTGTTAGCGCTTCACTCCTCTGTTAAACTTTTGGAACAGCGCTGGAGTCGTCAGTGTCATGTTTTGTGTAGCCTAGCAACAAGCGCTAGACAGAAGCATTTTGAAAATGCGGTCGTGGGCACTCTCGCCGCTAAAAACAGTTTGGTGGACACAGGCCTTAACTCACTCTCTCTAAAATAAAATAAAAACTCTTCTTCTGTTACCTGTGCTGTTAGGAAAAGGTTTATGCGCTTTGCTGCTAGTGACCACTTATTTTAAGGCTTGAATGGAATGTTAAAAGGAGCCTAATACTGTGATATAATGACTGTTGTAGCTATTAGCTATTGTTAACTATTAGCTGTTAGCAATTAGCTGTTGCGCGTGACCTTTTCAGCTATTGACAAATGTACTAATTGTTGGATAAATGTGTGTGCTGCTGTACATGCTGTAAATGTAATGTACTGTATTTCCCTATGTAGCAGGGGGACGGTGGCATGTTCACCTGTGTAGCAACCAACGCAGCAGGCTCTGTGAGACACAACACACGCCTGTCCGTCAACATGAGGCCCGCCTTCAAGGAGTTGCCGGTAGATGTGACCTTGAACAAAGGCCAGGGTCTGACCTTGTCCTGCCACGCTCAGGGAACGCCCACGCCTGTCATCTCCTGGACCGCCAACAACAGCCCCTACCCAGGTGCTGAACATCACGTTCTACAGTATTCTACCTCACGCGCTGAATATTGTTTTGTAATCCAATTGTTAAATTATTTATTTATTTATTTTTAAATACAAAACATAACATGAACAACTTAAACCCTTGTTCATCACAGTCTAATTTAGCTCAATTGCTGCCGGCATATAAGGGCAACAGATGGAGAGGCTGGGCAGCTCCTCAGACC
>JAODOY010053796.1:0-18268 GCA_025399855.1 Forbesichthys papilliferus | reverse complement strand
TATTATTATTTTTCTTTTCCAAATTGTCCACCAAGCACTTCTTGGAACTATTTTGCCATAGGTTTTGCCTATCCATGAACCATGAACCATGTGTCCGCTGAAAAACTCCATCTTCCACTGGCATAGCTCTGTTATTTCCATGGCTCTGGGTGAAACTACAGTTCAAATGCGTACGTACGTAGCCAGCGCAGTTCTGGTGTGGGCAGCTCGGCAAACAACGTCCCTTATAGTTCTAATGCTTGTGATGGCGTCCATTTAATTCAAGTGACATTTGGGGTTTAAAAAGGTGAGATATTATTCCAAGAAAAGCATTGATTTCACTTTTTATTAAAATTTATAGACAGGGATTATGTCAAATTGTGAAATTCTTGGACCGTGGCAAGATGGATGAAAGCGAAAGCATTTGCTAAGAACACACATATATATGTATACACACACACACACACACACACACATACACACATATATATACACCGACAATCTTTCTCCAGCTTTGCTTAAGCCATCTTTTTTAAATGGCAGTTGTAGTGTGGAGATGTGGCTCTCTATTGGAGTAGATCTCTATGCCATTGGAGTGGATTCTACTGGGTTCTTTGTCTGGTGAGCACAAAATGCACAGCAATAATATGTTTTAAATATAAAACTACACATAATTAACCATTAATAAGGCAAGAAAATGAGCAGCTGCGATTCATTACTAGAGACTTGGCTTCTATAATACAAACTGAATTCTCAAGCTCTGGTGTTGTGCGGCTGACTAACCTAGATAACATAGGCACCCGCGTATAATGTGCACGGGTTGTTGGCGCTGAGAAGCACCTCCAGGCTACGGACTACCTGGATGTTGTTTGTGCTTACTAGTCAAGATGGAAACCAGTTCGTGTGATTAGAGTTTGCAGTCTTCTGAGGTCTAGTCCGCACTTGCACTGTGAATACGACAGGCTTGAAAGCATGTGATTTCATTTTAATGTGGATGGATATTTATTTAACACAGAAGGAAAATCTCTGTTTTAAAAATGTATCTGTGTACGTGTAGACGAGGCACCGGTTCATACATATATACCGGAATATATCTGATATATATTTTTTTTGAGATATAAGATTAGACAATATCGTTTATATCGATAGTTATATTATGCATTTATTCATTACTTTTTGGATTTGTTGGTCTCTCCCTCCATGCCTGCACTTGGCGTGGAGTGGAGTCAGGAGAGAGTGACCACCAGAGAAAGCTCATGTCAATTAATGTCGCTAAAAATGAAAAATGTCACATTTTCGTCGGGTTTCCTGTTTTTTCTCTATGCCTGAAGGATTTAGCCCACCTTATAGAAAAAAAAAAAATTATATATATTGTGTATCAGCATTCAACCTAAATATATCGGGATGTTATTATTGGTCCGTATCGCCCAGCCCTTGACCCATGTGTGACCTCGCTGCTCAGGGAAAAGCACAGGGGAGGTATCGCCCCCAGTTTCCAAGTGGTCCACATCAATTCGGTCACTGTGGACAACCGCCTGGACAACCTGCGCCTGGTGCCGGTCGGGTGGCGTCCCAAGCCAGAGGAGGTCTCCAGCAAGCAGAGGTGGGTGGAAATTATTATTTATATGGATCACTAGCCTGGTGGTAACCTGACATACCAGATGGATTGTTGTCACACGTCCATCTGGGGAGTCGTACATTGAAACTGTTTGTGAATCACTGTACTTTCAAAAATAAATACTTGGCAGTTGATTGGATGAATAATCTGGTCGTTTTTGCTGTCGGCACACCTAAACCACGCCCGTATAGCGATAAACACGACGCTGATTGGATAACCACGCCCGTATAGCTATAAACACGACGCTGATTGGAAAACCACGCCCGTATAGCTATAAACACGACGCTGATTGGAAAACCACGCCCGTATAGCTATGAACACGACGCTGATTGGAAAGTTCAGTTGCTACTTGGACACATTCAAAACGATTCAGAGGATTTCCAGACTGATTCTCACGGCGAAATTAAACCGAAGCTTGCAAGATCATGGGTGGTCTTGCGAGGCTAAAAACGAACCACTTTGAAAAACAAAATGGTTTCTTGTTTCAATCATCCAAGCTCAGCGGCCCTCAAAATACCATTTATGATCAACCATTTATGTTCAATGGTGAATGATTTGTATGAAGATGCCCTTTACCATGTGTGACGTGCACAGGAACAATCAACTGAAACCATGGCAACATAAGCACTGTTCTGTGTTGCATCTGGAGGATTACTAGATTGAACTAAAGGCACTGGCCTGTTTGTTGACAACATGTTTACAGCGCAGGTGAATGGTCAGTCAGCAGCTAATGCCCACATCCTCTATCACGCACACGCACGTGCATGGACGCACACACACACATGCACGCACACACACACACGCAAGCACGCACGGCTGTGGCCTACTAGCGCTAATATTAAAGTGTAACTGCACCCTAAAAATACGTTTTTTGAGCTGTAATCAGCATTGATCTGTGACACATGCACAGGTGTTATTATTGACAACATTCCTGTTTTTATAAAAATCTGCATTGCATTTGTACATTAAATAATGCACATCACAGGCTAGAAAGCAGCCTACAGTTAGGCTACCTGTAAGAAAATATGGACAAACTCAAAAGAGCCTGAATCTGCACAGTTGACATCAGTTGTCGACTGGCTGGTGGATGGTCCTGGTTGAAGAGAAGATAGCATGGCCTACTTCAGGATGTAGCTTGTCTGGCACTAGAGTAACAGCTTTATAATAATAATCATCACATTTGGAGGTTGTTCTAAACTTGTGGCTACTTGTGTGGCATTGTTGCCATTTCCATGGCAGTTGGCTGCCAACAGTTGGTTCCGGTCAGGCCCCAATGGAAGAGTCATCACTGCGGGTTACCGTGAGGTCATTCTCCTGTTATGGATGCCGTCCCTGAGCTGTCGTCTAGCCGCTGAACAAACAGAACCCCCCCAAGGCCGACGTTTAACCCCCACGGGCAATAAAACCCTGTCGGCAAAACAGAGAAGTCGCTCCATTACAGTATTAATATGTGCCCGCAGTGAATGTGGCATGGGTTGATTCAGAAACAGTCTGCGGACCTCCTGTTAGATGGCCAGCTTGTCCTGACCGTTTTTACAGCCCACAGAAGGTCGCCTCGGTCATGTTTAGCTTCGAAATACAACAGAAGACCTGTTTAACTGCAGCCCTGCTTCTCTGAAGCTCCACTGGCAACGCACAAGGTTTCCACAAAACACAATCCCCCAGAAGAGAACCACATATCACCATGCAGCTGCATAACATAAGCTCTGTTTTTAATTTTTTTGTTGTATTTTACCATTTTTACATCTTTGTTTTGCTGATTTACGTTCATCGAATGTCACAAATATTTTTCCCATACTTGTAATAATAGTTTTGCTTTAACAGTTTTGATTCCGATTGATCCTTTATTGTTTTTGTTAGAGGAAATGTGTTTTCACAGACCGCACCAACGGACAACAACCATCACAGACACATTGCACATGAAACACGTGATATACATTATATTCTACACAAATAACCAGAGTGGCAGCAGCATCCAAACAGTATGCCATTGTAATTACATGCATGTAATCCTCTAATGGCATTGGCACAAAGCTTCTTTGCTTTTGTGCAGAGTATCTTTCTGACGGGGGAAGGGTGAGGCATGACACTTGGGAGGCTGGGATGCTGTTAACCTTACACGCCACTTAGTCACAAGTCCATCTGGGGAGCCGTCCATACAAACTGTTGATGATCCATCTGGTCGGTTGTGCTGTCAGCACACCTGAACCCTGACCACATAGCCAATACAACGCTGATTGTAAGGTCAGTTGCTACTCGGACACATTCACAATGATTTCCAGACTTTTAAGACAAAATCAAACCGAAGCTCGCGAGATCAGGATGGTCTCACGGGGCTGGGATTTAGTATGATGGACTTTGCTCTACAGGCAGGTGGTGGAGGTGTCACTGAGGGCTGGCAGGTTGGGGGCGGGGAGGCCGATTGGGTATGAAGCTAGTTTCTATTGGTGAGAGTGAGCCTGGTGAACAACCAATAGGGGAGGGGTTATGACGTTCACTCGGAAGGCCCAGACGTAGAGAGGAGTGTGAGGAGAGCCACCTGTGGAGCATCTAGCAGCATGGGGGTGGATTAGCGAGCTGACCTGGGTCATCACTCGGACAGAGAGAGACCACACACACACACACACACACACAGAGCTCATTGGAAAAACACTGTGTGAGAGAGAGAGAGAGAGAGAGAGAGAGAGAGAGAGAGAGAGAGAGAGAGAGAGAGAGAGAGAGAGAGAGAGAGAGAGTCACCCTCTGTATCCCGGCCTTAACCTCTTAAAGACAGAGGTTTTGGTTTGGTAACTGTTAGAGAATGTATTGATTTCCAGTCTTTCCCAGTACATCTTAAATAACATCATGACAACTTATTGTATATTAGATATGTATGTGACCTATGACCTCTCCTCATGGGAGAACCTCCACGAATGACCATCTGTTGACCTTTCCCTACCTTCATGTTGTGTCAAGGTGTAACCCCCTCTGGAATGTCTTTTATTGTAGCTACGATCCTCTTTTATCGTCTAAACCAACCTAAATCCCCTCTGAAGCTGTGGACATTGGGCTGGTGTGAACAGAAGAACACACGTACTGTATAGCGTGGTAAGCTGAGACCAAAAACACACTCGCCTCATGCCTCCAGTACGTCGACTGAAACACCGGCACCTCCACTGCATCCCCATGTTCCCAGAGCTGGGGGTACATATATAGACTTCAGATCCTGCTAGAGGAGAGGAGCTATTGCACCGTCAACCCAAAGGGTTCAAATGAAGCCTTTGGCGGCCCAATGGTCCTTCTCACGAGGGACGGACTTGTAAAACACTTCATCCTCACAGTGTCCCGGAAGAGCTTCCTCGGCTCCAGTACATCTCCCTTCTCCCTGCTTCACACAGTAACACAATCGCCCAGACCAGGCAGCCATGCCCCTGAAGTTAACTTCGGCCATGTTCCAAACCCATCTCATTGCGTGGGGAGGCCCATCAGAGGCGGAAGTGTGTCTCTCTTAAGGCTTGACGCGGAAAACAGGCGCTGCTCTCCGCCATGCGTAGGTGGCTGTGAAGGTGTCGCTGGACGTCGCTGGCCCCTCTCTGGGTCAGCTGTGGCGAGGAGATGAGATGAATTGATCTAGCATGTGTTGATGTGCTGCAGAACCTCGCTCTAGGTCGACTGTGAGAACTTACGAAAGTAGGTTCATTTTCATTATAGCATCGCTTTGCTTCCTTATTAACCCATCGGGACTTTGACCTGACGACAAGTGAGCAGGTTTACACACTGAACTAACGTCTTAATACAGCGGTGTCCTTTTACATGGTGTGCATCACAGCCATTTTCCCGAAGAAAGGAGACATGTTGTCCAAGGAAAACAGAGACGCGCCAGACAGCTGCTACAGAATCATTCAGTGCATTCTAGAAACAATACTCTCGTTAAACGCAGGTGAAAAGTGAACGGAATCATGCTTCCCGTCTCCGGGGCAGAAACAGGACATTTCTGCGCCCACAGCATGTTGAAACACAGACCTGTATATAACGACCTGAAATCACTGTTCTAAGCTCAACTCTTTTCTTTTTCTTCCGCATAATGGTTGATATATCTGCCATATGCACAACCTGCCTCGTGTGATGGCTTTGCATAACATAGCGTATGACAGCAGGATATCACGTGCGGAAAAGGAAATAGGATAGGAGAAAAGAATTATCTTTTTTTTTGTTTTTTTGCCCTGGACTTCTGGAGCTTGGAAGGGATCTTTTTTTTTTCCATCTCTAAATTGCTAGGTGTAAATCCACCTTGGCTGTGAGCCTGACAGGACAGTGGGGTTGGGGGGGGGGGGGGGGGGGGATGTTAAAGCAACAACGAGTGGGAGTCGTGAAGTGACTTCTGATAGGAGCTGTCGGGCGTATCTCCCAGCAGCAGACGGATGAGGTCTGCAGTGATAGATCTGCTTTGCGAAGCACTTGGGCTACTTTCCTTAAAACTCCAGAGCTTTGAATCGGAAGAGAAGGGATAGTTGAGCGCCTCGCAGATTACAGTCCCAGGCCCTGCCTCTGGATTACGTGATGTCCACCTCCACTGGAGGACGGTGAGGAGATGATGGAAAACTAAAGTATTTAGAAACTACATAAACTCAGAGGTTTAATGATTTAACTTTCTTCATGGTAAATTGTCAATAAATCAGTAAGACATATTGTACAGTATCTGAACCTTTTCTAAATTATGTTTTGGAAGTTTTGGGAGCATTTATTTGGTGCTGTGGCCTGACCATACCCACCACACCCAATGTGCTGCTAAATCATATCTACTAACAACAACAACAACAACATCATCATCTTAATATCAACAACCACTAAACGCATCATACAGGGAAGTGGGAAGCCAAACTTGCAGCAGAGAAAATTAATATCAGGTTTTATTTTTTTTTTGATTTAAAGCTTTTACCAGCATGTCCTGGCCCAGACAACAGTTTTAGATAAAAACACAAAAACAGAGTTGAATGTTTTCTGAAGGAGAAGGAAGAAAATAACTGTGAACCCATGAGTGTCTAAGAGAGCTGTAGGAGGAGGAGGGGTAGTGATGGGTGTCTATGAGAGCTGTAGGAGGAGGAGGGGTAGTGATGGGTGTCTATAATTATGAGAGCAGTAGGAGGAGGGGTAGTGATGGGTGTCTATGAGAGCTGTATGAGGATGGAAAGTGATGGGTGTCTATAAGTATGAGAGCAGTAGGAGGAGGGGTAGTGATTTGGTTCCTATGAGCAGTAAAAGGAGGGGTAGTGATGGGTGTGTATAAGTATGTGAGCAGTAGGAGGGGTAGTGATGGGTGCCTATGAGAGCAGTAGGAGGAGGGGTAGTGAGGGAATTTCCAGACCAAGTTATTATTAAATAAAAATTTAGATCTTTATAAATAAAGTTTCTGCAGATTCACTTTAACATTAAAACACAAAAATGTGCAAAATCGGGGAGACAAATATAACCACATTAGCCAGCTTATAATACCAATCGACTTGCTTGCTAGGGATATTAGCAAGGCGTACAATACAGCAAGAAGCAAAAAGGAAAATGTTGAAGCCCTGTGTACACAAACCACGGGCTCCCATTGGCTAAGGCAGCATGAAGCTAGCAGGGATCACAATGCCAGCTGTGTTGACAGCTAGCAGGGATGACAGAAGGGGTAACCGGAGGGCCTCGTCCAACTGAAGGAGAGGCAGACTGCATCCAAATAAAGCAGGAATGCTTTATTTGGATGATCTTTGAGATGAGGAACTGACATATCAGATGTGATCTCCGAGGAGCAGAACACCACCGGTACCAAATCAACCCTCATCTCCACAAAGACCGAAACATTTACATTTACTGAGCTGCGCTGGTGATTTGATAGACTCTCAACAAAGTTTTCACGATGGCACGAGTTCGTCTCCACAGATCTTCTGAGATCCATTGCTTTTGGGAATGTTTGATGGTATCATGGCCAAACAGTCTCAGATGCTGAAATTGCTTCCAAATGGTTCTTTAGGTTCAGGCCTCTTCCCGACTTGTTCCAATTTCTTCTCTTCTCTCTTTTTTTTATGAGAGGAAAACCAAACACTCATTTTCAGGCCTGTTGAGGTCATTAGTTATCAGCAGTTCCTCTTTATACTTTTTCATTATGCTGGGTTTTATTGCAGCAGCTGAGATGAAGTCTGTTAACAATATCAAGCAGACATGCAGCAGAATGTTTCTGTTCCCCGTTGGGGTGTAACCACACACGCTCACCGTCCAATCACAGTGCTGCCAGAATGGAACCTTTTCATTTACAGCCAATCCCCTGTGAGGCCCAGTAGGGGCTTCTGGGAAACGGATGACATCATCAAAGAATTTTGTGCGATGCTGATTCGTTACCTGCAGGACTGTCTAGTGAGCTTAATAGGTCAAGTGAACCACTAAGATCACCTCCAAAGGGCAAAGCAAATATTTTGGATTTGTTTTAATGTTCCACAATGGGAATGATGACTGATGGACCACAATATCTTCTGTCGATAGACAAGCGTTCCTTTCAGCAAATTTTTTAAGCATTGCACACATTCTTGAAATTTTTATTCATAATAATTATACGATTTCAATCCCCAGCCCATGGATCAACTACTAACAATATAAAGGTAAAGGTGCTTTTAGTGTCACATATAATTCATCCTCTGCATTTAACCCATCCCTCAAGGGATGTGCGGTGCCCAGGGAACAACTCCCGATTGGAGGCAGTGTCTCTGGTCACATGGCACTGACTGGAGAGGGAACCTAACATGTTTTTTGATAGTGGGGGAAACCCACGCAGACACGGGGAGAACATGCCAACTCCACACAGAACCCAGGACCTTCTTGCTTTGAGGCCACAGCGCTAGCCACTGGGCCACCAGGTTGTCCAGTTGGTTTAGAGACTATAGATCAAATCTCCATTTGAGGTGATCAGAGCTTTTCATATTCTACTGAAATTATCCCCCCCCCCCCCCCCCCAAACTACAAAGTGGGTTGGGGGGGGGGGGTCAGTTCAGTTCAGTGAACACCTGGTAACAGACCAAGAGGTGAATCCAACATGAACAGCTCTTTGCATGAGATGAAATGGATATACACAAACCAATACCAACACGCTTCATAGCAATTCTTAAAACAACGTCTGTGAACTTTCACTGAAACAAAACTCCAGAATCTTAAAAATGTTAGTTCCATATCAGTTAAATCCATTTAATTTGGGTTTTGAGGTAGGAATTTTATTTTAATTGAATTTTGATCTCATGATTCAGAACTCCATTGCAATGACAATATTCCTTCAAAGACATTCTGAAAAGTCAGCTGATGCTACAAGTCATATCTAGGAAGGGTGTGGGGGAAGTTGCCCTGTTATATTTATTTAATTTTGTCCAAACATGCAATATTTTGCTTCCTATATTCTGTAAAGACAAGATTTCATGCATATTAATGAACATGTTCTTAGTAATTTACGTTGCAGTTGATGATTTTATTTCTTATTTGATCAGGACATTTGGTTAACACTTACTGTGGTTAAATTGTGAGAAAAATAATATGGAGCATTACAGCGGATATTGATAAAAGGCGAATGAAATATTAATTATTAGCATTAACATTTGAGAGATTGTGTCCATATTGTCCTATAGGTAATCATATAACCATTCTTGGGCAAAGTCATTGGTCCACATGTCCAATATACTGTACATCTGAGTGGAATTAGCATTCATTAGGATTCACTCAGTAACCCTTCCAAGTGTACTTGTGGGTTTACTCATTAGCTTTGACAGTGATTTAATTATGTCAGGGGCCCCAAAGCCCATCATAATCCATGTTTAATCAACTGGTTTTATCCTTTTCCAGCGTCAGGATTATCGTTCAGGCACACACATCTGTGGCCAATTCAAGATGCTTGCCGTCAAGTCACTGACCCTGGGAGTCGATAAAGATAAGCCAAACCCGCTGAAGTGCCCCTTCCTATGTAATCCTCACAGATCTTAGCTAGATACCACTAGTCATATCACGTAGCCGCTAATCATTTTATCAGTTGTTTATTGAAAGCACCACGTCTCCAATGGCAACACACCTGGTGACACTGGTGTCGCAGACGGCAGACCTGATGGTATAGCGGGTGCAGCTCGGGGGTCACATGGGCAGAGTTCTGTCCTATCAGCAATGCTGGATCTTTGGTGCTATGCAGTAGGACAAATGTCTTTGGGTTAATAATAATAGACTTCACTTGGCTAATGAAATCAAAGGTAACCTCCATTTTGAGCATAAAACAACACTCAAAGATGAACAAAGTCAAGGAGTATCCCTGTGAGCTAAATATATTAAAACCATAAACAAACAATAATTGCGGCCACTCATGCAAGAGTTATTTCTTATCCCAGGAAAATTGCAGTTTGTTAAAAATGACTATGGAGGCACAAACTGTTTGCTCAAGACCGTTGTATGGTGTATTGGTGAGTGGTCATTTGGGTGAGACTACCTGGGAATAGTTCTGTGATTATGTGACTACTACTCATATCACCCCAAAGAGAAGCAGTGTTCTCAAAAACAAAGAACACCAATATTTCAAAGTGTAAAAAACAAACATTTACTATCAGTCTCTCTCTTGGTTTGAATGTGCCTCCATCATGCTGTAAAGCAATTACTGCGCTGTGTGCCAAAACAGACACAGGACTCATCGCACACTCCCCGCCCACATCACAGCATCTACCCATCCTTTCTCCCCCCCTCGTCATCTCATAACTACCACATCTGGAGCCGCAGGGTCCGCTCCAAGTGCTCCGGTGGAGGTCTGTGTCAGAGGGCTGCAGCTCATCTCTCCACGACTCGTCGAAGTCATCGCATTGGCAGAGCCGTGTCCCGTTCATCAAAAGCTAAACCAGTCCTCATAAGAAGGTCTGGCCACTTGGCAGGTCAACATTGGTACGGTCTTGGTAAGGTCAACACCCTCAGTCTTGTAGAGCCAGCCTATACATAACGTTCGGGACACGGTGCAGACTAACTGCATCAATACCCTACATGACAAGAGAGGTATTTGATTGGCATGCACGACGACCAACTACGTAACTCATTGATCAAGTCGTTAAACTTACAATGAGGAATTTGTTGGAAAACTTAACAGGACAAGCGTCACACTGGAAATTATGGATACTTCTGAGTGACAATACTAACAGCCAATGGAAATTGACAGTATCACTTCCCGTAAGTTGGTGTTGAGCCTAAACGGGTCAGCTGTTCAGCACAGTTACTTATGTGACGTAGTTCTGATGGACATACATCCTCATAGGCAGGTCTGGCCACTCGCCAGCCATCTTGGAACAAGTTCTTTTAGGGCCCCCATCTAAATGAATGGGGAGAGCACCATGATATGGCACTGACTAGTAGGAACCCCGCAGGACCAACGCGGGGGGCAGGGGAGTAGAGAGGAGCGAGAATTCTAAACATCTTACAGATGGAGACCTAATGACCTGCAACTGCCAGACAAATGTGCTTCACTTCTCTTCTTCTCCTCTCCGACCCGTATGGAGGTCAGGATCTTTAGTTATGTGTTAAACGGTGCTTGTTGCAGCCATGCTCCTGTGATTCCAGAGGCAGAACCCTGAGGTTCCTTACAGCAAGGGAGCTTTCGGGCTTTTCAACTTGTGGTTTGCTTCTTGGTACATGATTCATGGATATGCATCACATGTTGGCTGTACTACTGTACCAATTAATACTGGATTCATCTTTCCATACTTACAGAATAGTTTGAAGTAGTATTTAATGCAGCCCAAGAGTTGAATAGCTGTTTATAAATGTCAACAGATTATGTGTAGTTTTCACTCGAAAGGGCAACTTTCTAATTGAAAGTGAAGTTCACTACATCAAAGCACATGCCAAATAATGTGTATGATGTGAGAGTGGGATTTGCTCATCCAAAGATTCATATAATTGACATTATTGGTACATATAATTATATACTGTGATTAGCATTACTATATTATCATCAATAGTAAGCCTATGACAAACAACACAGTAAACTGCATATTAAAACACAAAAAGTGCATACAGTACTCCTGTATCTGGTAAAGCATCAATCAATGTGTTTGAAATGACATAAAACAATATTTCAAAATATTTGGGAAAAGAAAGGTGGTTGAACTGTTTCTCTAAATATTTTACCACTTGATACGTGGCCCAGAATAATGCTTACGTCCCATGGACCAGATAACTGACAGCTGTTATCTGGTTACTAGACCTAGCACCCAGACATTCCTCTACATCTGTAATCTCTAATTTCATACCCAGTGTTTTTATTCCAAGGAAGGAATTTCTTCTTTTTCTTTGACTACATACGTATAACTGGGAACAGAATGTATATCTGGCATTTTACATAATATCTCACAGTATGAAGCTCAAGGGAATAAAATAATAATTAAATGTAGCAATTTTTCTTTTTACTGCAGGCCTCCCTAACCCTTTACAAAGCTTGAGGTAGTACAGGCTCCACTTTAGTAAAGCCTGAGCTAGATAACTTGAACGCATCCAACATTATATTAACGCAGGTCAAAACAAAGCTCACAAATCCTTGAAATTCAATAGATTCTCCAGGCCAATGTGCATTCTTTGTGAACGAACTATATATTTTTTTAAAACAAGACCGAACAAGTAAAGCATCGCTAGGTATTGTGCTGTGATTTAACTGAGAAACTACGAGAAGCCTCACCATTTCTATTTTGAAAGTCAAATTGTACAAAAAGTACTTTTCTTTTAACAACAATCTAAACAATTCAGGTCAATCATTAATGTGAGAAAAATAACATTCAACATCTTCCACACTGTTAATCTATTTATCCAGAACATCCAGGAAGAACATTTCTTCCTTGCCGCCAGAAGCAATACATAGTGACCAGGATCTGTGTCCTACAGGACAACAGGTGGCTAACATCTTGAAGCACATGGCCCGTTACACTCATTCCATCCTGGGCCATTCCTCAAAAGTGCTCCCAACTCGTGAACTGTTCACCTGACAAGCCGTAACTTATGAAGGATGTCAATGGCCCACATTAGCCGGGATGTGTGCCCCTTTAAAGTATCCCAGGTTGCTAACGGAGACAGGGGCCTATCAGAAGCTGTGGGGGATTGATATGAGGATTGTGATGAACAAGTTCTTAATGTAGTGGATATCTATAGCAGACCCCTCCCCCCCTCTCTCTCCCTCTCACCCCTTCCCTCCCATTGGAGTGCAAACCTCACCTCATGCAAGATAAGGAGGGAGACACCGGGGGGGAAGGGCTCATCTGGAAGATATTACTGGTACCAGTTGTCCTGGCTGGAAACGGTCGAGGAAGAAAAAGTAGAATCAAGACAATAGGAGACAACCTTCGGATATCCTCATCTGTTGTTTGTTAGACACAACAAGACCGCCCCCCCCCCCCACACACACACACAGAGGCCTCTATCTGGGCCCTCTTATGACTTGAACTTGAAGAAACTCTGTGCTTTACCCCTTTATTATTTCAGCCATGGCCTGGACCATAGGCTCTGACTATAGCTCATTTACCTCAATAACCCACCCCCCTGACTATTGCCTTGTTGCTATGGTGACTAAACAACGAGCTTCCAGGTGGGCCAACTCCGTGGCTCGAACCCACGACCGTTATGCTGGAGTGGACCAGCCAGACCACCGCTAAGCTATACCGCCCCACAACTCCTACAGTTCATAAACATAGAACTTATGGTGTGATCTAAAGGGCTGATTGCCACCTCTGGCGGTAGCATGTATTCTCAAGTTCCTGATGTTTGTGGTCGTCAAATTAAATGTAATCTTTAGTTTATATCTAAAACCTAAACTCTAAATCTTAAAATAATCACTTCAACATTTTGATTTTGTAGATTCACTTATGTGGAAAATCCTGCATATATTTTCTTGAATGACACACCAATTCATAGACGAAACCCCAAATTATTCAAAACATTGCTTTTTTGGGACATCGAAAATGGTTAGCAATCACACAAAAAGAAATGGACTTCCTACATCTGCACAGAATATTAACGCTCACATTGGATATGGCTGAAACTGCAAGAAGGGGTGCCATGTTTCTTGTGGTACGAAATACCAGTGAAATGCCATGATCATTAACTCCTTGTAGAACATTTGTTTCGGGCATGCATCACTGCTAAAGAGGAACTGGAAACATTATCTGAATGTCCTCTGAATGTCTTTGTGTGTACCCCAAAAAAGGTTTTATGTCCCACTGTGAGAAGTGCGACCATAGATTAGCCGCCATGGTAATAATTCATCCGAGTTCGCCTGTAACTGCGGTTGTCAGCGCCTCACCCCCAGCCCGCTGGAAGCTCTGCTTTTCCACACGTCTCGAGCCGTTAGAAGCCATAATTACACGGCTTCTCCAGATGTAGGCCTACCCACAAGGCACTGGGAGAGGAAGTCCCAACAGCCACGCTATGATTGGGAAGGAAGAAGGGGAACGGGGGGGGGGGAAGTGAGTGGGGGTGTGATGGCGCTCTTCTGTGGGAGGTCAGATACTCTTTAACAGCTAACGCATAGTAGATGGGAGCGCCGTGTTCCCTCTGAGGCTAGCAACGTGTCTGGCTAGCAATGTGGCATGCTACCATAGCAACATGTTTGGCTAGCAACGTGTTAACAACATGTCTAGCTAACAACATGTCTAGTTAACAGGTCTGGCTAACAACGTGTTGAGCTAACAATGTGTCTAGCTACTGTAACAACATTTCTAGCTAACAACAGGTCTAGCTAACAACGTGTCTAGCTAACAACGTGTCTGGCTAACAACGTGTCTAGCTACTGTAACAACATGTCTAGCTAACAACGTGTCTGGCTAACAATGTGTCTGGCTACTGTAACAACATGTCTAGCTAACAACATATCTGGCTAACAACGTGTCTAGCTATTGTAACAACATGTCTAGCTAATAACATGTCATGCCATCATCCATTATAGCAATGTGTCCGCTTATTGTACTTGTGGTTGTTAGGGCAGTGTAACGGTGGCCAGCAGGTTGCTGTGCGGTGTTAATCCTCACTGTCCGACACCTCATAGAACGCTCTGGCGGCGCAGGCCAGCGCCCATGGGTTTTTGGCCTGCCTTGTAGGAGCGTCCGCTCTCTGCGTGGGAGATCAGGGTTTGATTGCCCAAGGGGGACGGACGATCTCCGGCACAGCAGCATTAAGTTAGCTAGGTTGTATTTCAAAACAAACACCGTGTGGCCGCTGTTAACACAATCAGGTACTCCTTCAACGTCAGCTTTAATGTGCAAAACCTTGAACACGGTGGCTGCTAGCTTCACATGCATAGCTTTACATTCACATGCATGCATGTACGTACAACATATAATGTATGTATGTAACGCACGTCCGTCCTTCCTTCCTTCCATGGAAGCTTAATATAGGCCAGGGTTGCATCTCCAAATGCAATGGCCTTGGGTGCTGCAACGTTTTATTTCCATACGTATATAAGATCGGTTAAACTAAATATACATAAAAAAACGTTATGCATAGCCTGATTTGTTTTGCCTCCTGATGACACCTAGCGGTGTTTAATTAAAATCAGAAAATGTTGGCCACCACACGTCGTGCGGTCTTCAGAAGCCCGCACCATGCCGTCTCTGAGCAGCAGCAACGTAAGGACAAAGTGTGGGTGAGGTTGCTGCGATGGTTAGAGGGAGTAAAAGATAATACACAAGCCAACAGCAGCACACCAGATGGTTGTGCCTATGAATTATGTCAAAGAACCCTTGAGCAAGTCCTTTTTTGATCAAATACTTATCTCTGAAAGCCTCAGTTGTATCTGTCCAAACTCTAAACCTCCATATTGTGCCGATGCAATCCAGGTGGTTAACTGCAGTAGTGCCCCACAATGTAGAGCCCACAAATGATGTTGTCATTTAAAACACCCAGCATCTTCTCTCTTGCTGTTGCCCATCATAACTTCTTCCATCATTAATTCATTCATGCCTCATTTTCAAGGTTATACACAGACCATCTTTTTGCAATTGATTTGATTTTCCACACAGTAATTCCTTAAATGAGGGTATGTGTCTAACTTTGGTAATGAAAATATATTTGGCCTGATGTTTTTAGTTGTTAGTTTTGTCACAATATACAGTAGGCTAAATGTTGCTAGTGAGAAGTTAGCCCGAAGGTTGTATGAACTACACAGCACCAAAATTAATCGCACACCTGTAATGTTATGAAGTTGCCACAGTCACATGGCAGTGTGGTAAATGTAGTCCAGAGCCGTCCCATTCTTATCTTGTCATTGGCAATATGTTTTTGTGACCAATAGAATCTAAAATTATAAAGACAGTTCAGATGTTTTAGATCATTTTTTACACCAAAATGTTTTTGGGCTGGTGATGTAGATGTCCTATCAGGATATTTTAAGGGGGGAAATGTATGATGCTGAGCAAACACTAAGCAGGGTGTGCTTCACGTGACCGTGCACCATAAACCACCATGTGCACATATATCACCTGTAGTGTCCTACACCAGCACAACTGGTCTGTTTGTTCTTACGTCATGGGAACAAGCATGTTCTCGGACTTCTACCTGACCTTGAATAACCTCCACATAAAGTATCATACTAAAAAACCACATACACACACAATGTGACATTGTCTACAGGTCTGGCTTTGTCCTAGACCCAGGCAGACCTGCTGTTCTGCATGAACATCTTAGAGACCTGGAAGCTATAGCTGTGCTTGTGGGTGGGCTGTGCGTGGCTTTATGCAGAATGATATGCTTCCTACAGAGCTCTCGCTCACCATAGGCCTGTAAACATCCCATTTATAGGCTGGCTTTGACGCAGTTAGCAGAAACCTCAGTCTGGAGCAGGATGCTGTATTTGCCGTTTGTTAGACTTGTTAGCTAGAGTAAGTCTATGGATCTATTCTATCTAATCAAGTGTTGCCAAAGTTAGATGACCTGACCTGAGTGAACGTATTAAAAATAATAATGATTAATAATATTGTGGTGCAATGATGCTTGTGTTGTCACATACACACACATAGCAAAATTGATCCTCTGCATCTAACACATCCCTCAAGAGAGCAGCAAGAAGTGCCGTGCGGTGTCCGGGGACCACCTCCTGATTTAAATCCAGGATCACTGGTCAGATGGCACTGGCTGGAGTGTAACCTAACCGTGCAGCCTGAGGAAACCCACACAGGCACGGAAAGAACATGCAAACTCCACACAGAAAGACCGGGGACGCCGGGGTTTGAACCCCGGACATGCTATCCACTGGGCCACCGCATGTATAGTCCTCAATTGTAGTATATAAGCTCCTACACATCCCTGGCTCCATAAATAAGAACAAACAAAGTGGCGAACGGCACTCAAACAACAATGCTTTGCAATGTGTTTCAATGTGAGGGGCGGAGCTTCTGAGGGAGTCTGTTTTGATTTGAACTCAATGTTAGCAAGCAGTCTTGAGAATGACTGACTCTGCCTTTAACCCTCTGAATATGAGTTAGGCCATAAACAAATAACATAACATAACAAAATATAATGCAGTCACATTTGCCAATGTATTGATGAGTATGAACTTGTAACCCACTTATCTGCTATTGCACCTGTGCTAGCTCCATCTCCGCCGCTGCTATTGTCTAAGATAGCTAGCAACAGTATGAGTCACCGGGCGATGCAGCACAGCTTGTGCGAGACAATGAGCAGAGGCCATGCCAAACACACAAGCACATGCCTTTATGTTGTTATGGAGGGGCTCAAGCAGACTCACTCATCATGCCAATAAGCCATTGACTGTGTCTGACATACTAAGGGCTGGGGAACGCAACTTCCCATCCCCTTAAATGGGATTATTTCATCACCAATATATTACCATCTAATCCTAGAGATTTTAGTCTTGGCCAAAGGTTTGCCTCGAACAAACAAGACAGAAGTGGGCAGACTTATGGTACGACATGGCTCTCATCTGTTCCAGTGATTCCGTGTGTGAAAATAGGGCCCTTATTTTGTGCCAGACAGTCTTTGTGAAGCTCCCTTGATTTGTGTTTTCTGTGAACTTGAGGAGTCAACACCAGCGTGTACATGTGTACAGTGACAATGGCTTTGGGGATTTGAACAGAGCTGTTCTCAATTGAAAGCACTGTTCAAAGATCCCTGAACACGACAATCACTTTATTGGAAATGTAATTCGTCTTTAGTTAAACATAAATCAGAAATGGATGTGCATATTGAGCAGGTGGCAAAAAGGAAACACATCATCAACAATAAAACAAATAATTGTAAGGTCTAAAACAACAGTTATCTTTATTATACATAAAAATGAAAAAAGACTATGATAGTTATTGGAGTAATAGGTAAGGGTACATCACAGAGGTAAGGCCTGTTAACATGGACGTATTTACAGTGTAAAGTGACTTTGAGAGATGTTGCCAGGCCATAAAATGGAGCACATGTATGTATTGGCCCACTGCATTTGGTCTGAGCCCAGTCCTAAACGGCTCTCCTGGGTCACCTCAGAGTGGGCTGTTTGGTCAGAAAATAAAAAATAAAAGCACTTGGAAGCAGAAACAATCATTTTGGCTAATTTCTCTGAGCAGGAAGAGAAAGGTTGTTAGGTTGTTGGACAAATCCAAAAGTTACAGTCCAAATGTAAGATATGTTTGGCACATAACGGCCATATCACATACCGTGTTTATATATATA
>JAODOY010053785.1:0-18270 GCA_025399855.1 Forbesichthys papilliferus | reverse complement strand
ATCCATCATCCAGCTATTCTGAATGTACCTTAGGAACACACACACACACACACACACACACACACAATCCAACATCAACAACATGCCAAAACCAGGTTCTTATTACAAAGTAGACAGAGGGTCTCAGAAGTCAGACGAGGACCATGTTAAGTTGCAGGGTCGATGCTCCAGGCTATAGTCTACTTCAAACCCCAGCCCCCCCACCCCCTGCCCTTTACCCATTAAATTACTGCCTACAGCTTAAAGACTGAGTGGTAAATGTAAAGCTTTTCTATCGCATTTGATATGGAATCAAAATTAATTCCTATCAAAATGTTTTTTTAAATAAACGTTTAGTCATCGTGTAACATGCAGCACTAATCATCTCTTAGCATCATTGAGCAATAACGTGTCTAACCCTACCTGCTCCTTAATATGTGTAACATATAGTAAGAATGGTGTACTTATTGTAAGCCACTGTACATTGTTTTGACTGCAATCATGTCCTTGAACATGTACAACACAACATTCAACATTGTATTTACTGACACTTTATTTTCTCAGGTTTCTCAAGATGGATTGATAAACTCTCTCCAGAGCGCAGGTACGCAGGCTGAGATGGGACAAAACATCTCAACAACAAACACACTTGAATTATATGACATTCTAACCCCCTGAACTCATCTGGTGATTCACTATCTTGACGCTGATCTGAACAATTCTGATTCAGAATCATGCCTGCACATATCGTTCTCACATAATAGCCTTCACCTTGACGTTACTTCATCTAAATCCTGCGGTTTAGGAACAAGTGTCATAACAGGAGCCGTTATAGATGTCAGTCATCTATAAGTTGATTATGACCAAAAATAAATAATAATAAATAAGGGTTTCAGCTTAGCTAGTAAATAGGAACCTCATCATACACTGATAAAATTATATCATTGGCTCAACTTAAAAATTTTAGAGCAATGATTTACACAAATAATTATTAAGCTTAATCAAGGTAAAAAACACTATTTGAGAAAATAAACAATGTTTACGTTGAATCAGGACATCCAATATATTATCAATGGAACTGCAATATTTAATGTGTAACAACGTATACATTTTATATTAAAATAAATGTATACTTTTGAATTGGTTTAAAGAACATGCTTATATTTGGCACAATTCCAAGATATTAGGTTGACCTAATTCATATTTATACAGTTGATCCAGTTGTTATAGGGTTAGGGTTAGGTGATTGAGGAAGTGTATAGGTTTGTGGCAGTATGATACCCTTTGTGGCTGGCACACTTATTAAAAGGAATTAGTTATATATAGAACTTTTTTTTAATATAAGAAGAAACAGGAAGTAGGCTATTTAATAAGATGTGGTTGCTGACAACACAGTTTTATATCTTAAAAAGATATGCGGTGAAGTATTCCTTTTTTCAGTGTAGAGAAAAAGTGTATTGAGGTTAAAATCTCTGACACCACTTTTAAATAAGTACAAGGATGTATTTAACATTATTCGACACGGTATCAGCATATGTAGTGTGTACATGTTAATATTTATACAGCAGTATTACTGTACTGCTAGTATTAATATGGCAGTTTAATCTTAGTCTTACAGGCAGGTTATTTCTGTGTGTAAATTCAGTAGACTAAACGGTACATTTCCTGATAGCATTCGCTTTGTTCCCAAACTCTCAAAGAAGTCCGCTGCATTCGACAGACCACAAACAGTCTCTTTGTGTTTAATCAGCCACGCTGATTAAACACAATCCTCCTCCCTGTTATTTAACCGGACGTCCATTCCGCTGCCATTTCAGCTGAGCGCCAATTAAACACACCACCTTACAGAACAACACCTACAGTAAGTGTTTAGTTAGTGTGTTGTCTCCAGTCAAAGTGAACTCCGTAAATTGAAATCACACACGCACACGCACACAGACACACACACACACACGGGCACACATACGTTTATATACAATAAAATAAAAATGATCCATTCATGCTCACAACGCCTTGTGTTGAAGACCTGCATGCTGCCAGCCCAATGCAGCATTGTGATAGCAAAAGACCCATGCAAACGTGTACACGCAGCCGCTGCCTTTAGCCGGTAACTTGATAGTGTTCTGAGTTATGAATGTGTGGAATCACACCAGCTACCAAGGAGGGCGAGAGTGATGTCATCATGTCACATGGTTTCCTTTGCCTTTGATCCTTACCACTCATATGTTTACAGTGGCGGTTGATTGCCCCATCGACAGCTCCTCAGGGAACTACTTTTCAACGTTAATTATTGAAAACTACACCGCTCACCCACGCATAGTGCAATGTAAGCCTGCAGACAGGGTCACAAACTATGAACCACTTATTTTTTGGGGGGCCGTGGCTCATAAAGTTTAATAGAGAAATAGATGTTTTGAAAGCATTGGACTGGATTGGATCGTAAAGTGTCAACCATTAAACAATAATAATGTTTAAACGTGAAGCAAATGGGATCTCAGAGATTAAGCATTCCTGAAATTCCAGTAGTGCGTGGTTAAGCAGTAGGTTTAACATCACTTTCCAACACGTCAAGGTTGACCTAACAACATACTCTAGGGCCCCCAAACACTCCCAAACACCCACAAACACTCCCAAACACTCCCAAACACACTATGACACCCCAAACACCCCAAACACCCACAAACACTCCCAAACACACTATGACACCCCAAACACTCCCAAACACACCTTAAATACTCCAAAATACTCCCAAACACTGTTACCCCAGACACCCCAAGCAACCCCCACACACACCTCAAACACTCCAAACCACTCCCAAACACTGCCACCCCCAAAACAACCCCCAAACACCCGCAAACACTTTCAAACACACCCCAAACACCCTCAAACACTCCCCAAACAATCCAAACGCCAACCCCCGAACACCCCCTAACACACTCAAAAACTCCCAAACACCCTCAAACACAATCTGACATCCCAAACCTCCCCCAAACAACCCCCAATCACCCCAACACACCGAAACACTCCCAAACACACCTCAAACACCCCGAAACACACCTCAAATATGCCAAAACAACAACACTCCCAAACACTGACAACCCAAAAACACCCCCGAAACACACTCAAACACTCCAAAACACCCCCAAACACACCCCAACCCCTCTCAAACACCCCCAAACACACACTGACACTCCCAAACATTCCCAAATACACATGGACACCCCAAACACGCTCAAATACCCAAAATCATTCCCAAACAGCCCAAAACACTCCAAACTCCCCCAAACACCACTGATACATTCCAAAACACCCCCAAACTCCCCCAAATACCCATAATCACTCCCAAACAACCCAAAACACCCCAAACTCCCCCAAACACCCCCGATACATCCCAAAACACTCCAAAACTTTCCCAAACACCCACAAACACCTCCGTCTCTGTGTGCAGCGCTGTCCTGTGCAAAGGGCTTTGCTGAGCTGGGCTACTACAACGGCTCTGCCTCCCAGACATCTTCCGGGGCCCCGTGCCTCCGCTGGAGCGAGTTCCCCGACTACGTGCAGCAGTACCCGGGACGCGGCCTGGGAGACCACAGCCTGTGCCGGAGCCCTGACCGGGAGGCCACCCCCTGGTGCTTCTTCAGGCAGAGCTCGGGGGCCATCGGCTGGGCCTACTGCGACTGCCTCCAGGGTGGGTCTGGACTGGGGGGATAGTTCCTCAGGGGAAGGGCGTTCCGTCCCATGGAGGACAATGGTTTTGCTGGTTTCTAGCGCCGCATCTATATGTGCGATCGGGGCCTTACAATGCTCAATCTTGTTACTATTCACATGTTGCTGCCTGTCGATGCCACACGTGCAGGTGCAGCTCGGCTGGTCGGAGGGCGGTCTGGTCTGAGCGGGCGCCTGGAGGTTCACCTGGATGGGCAGTGGGGGTCAGTGTGCGACACCCACTGGACCGACCGCGACGCTAGCGCCATCTGCAGGCAGCTGGGGCTCGGGTGAGTAAGTGTGTGTGTGTGTGTGTGTGTGTGTTATTATTTAGTATGTTTTTATTGCTATTATGAATAATAATATTGTTATATTTATATTATATTATAATTATTGCAATAGTTTGCCAGTTGCCTGGGGCTAAGACAAGAGGTGCGTTCAAATCAGTGCCGAATGTTGGTGAACATGCTAAAACAGTGTTCAGTTTGCTTTGAGTTTGCCTCAAACATTTGTGAACACACCCAAACGTTCCGAGGAGGTGTTTCTGGGCGAACACAAATGCTGGACCTAGTTTTACTGTTGAAATCTAACAATTAGAAATATTAAACACAAAAGTTCAAAGCAAACATTTAGCCTCAGTTTGCCCAACTTGAACGCACCTCACGTGGTATGTTCACGTGTTCCGTGCAGCAACATTGGCACGGCGCTGGGACGCGCCCACTTTGGCCCCGGGACCGGGCTCTTCCACTACGAGCGTCTCGGTTGCCGCGGGAACGAGGACTCCCTGCTGGGGTGCCGGAGCAGGCGGTTTGCGGTAGGCGATTGTAACCGTGGCGACGAGGCAGGTGTGGTGTGTGCCGTGCCAGAGGGTGAGTGGGACTCTCTTCTTTGTTGAAGCTGTGTATTTATATTGTTAGATTGAACCTCCCTCATGAGTCCACAGCAGTAAACCTTTTGTTCTTTTTGAGACATGGCATAATTGCGGTCCATTTATACGTGGCAGGCAGTGGCGCCCCCTTAAGGCTTGTGGGAGGTGTGGAGGACTCGGAGGGCCGCGTGGAGGTGTACCACAACGGCAGGTGGGGGACGATATGTGACGACCACTGGGATGACGTGGATGCAGAGGTGGTGTGCCGTCAGCTGGGCTTGGGGTAAGACCTGTAGCACTATTGCCCCACTGTTGCTCCCAGCTCAAGTTGTTTTCGCTGAGATTACAGCCTAGAAACCACGTTGGCATTAGCGAACAATCAGGGTGGGGCGTTCACAGCCACAACAAAACTATAGTAGCAACGCCGATTGGTTAAAGGCTGTTCATTAGTTTCAACATTAACCACGACTGTGAACACTTCCCAGTAGAGCGTGTCCAGACCCTGTTCACCAGGTGCATTGTGGGTCTGGGCACACCAGGCTAAGAAGAAAGCCTCCATCAGCTCCTGTAGGATGCTAGTTGTCTTGCAAAGCAGCGATGCAAAGCAGTGCAGGGAAATGGGTGTAATTCACAGCTAATACCTACCTAATACCTGAAAAGCACAATGTACCTTAACCCTAAGAGTTCTGTTTTCAACCTCTCATCCACTGAAGATTCTTGCTGTAGTCACTAGTATCCCCTCAATACAATTGAATTAAAGTGAATTAAATTATATAATTACATTTTATATTAGAGCCACATGACTTTGTAGATAATTTTAGTTTTATTTTACTCCTTGCTCAACTGTAAAGGCCAGCACACTCGGCATCTGACGCAAGTTGACACCAAGGATTACAAATCTTTTTCTATTTCTCATCCGGATAAATGCTTTGAATCTTTGTGGCATTATGAGCCACTTATTATTCTGTCTTAATGTGCTGGCTTTAAAGGTATAGTCAGTGATTGTAAGAAATATACTTTATACTTTTTCTAAACAATAATCCTGTTTTACTTACTACAAAGACCTGGTTTTGTAAATAGGAACATAAATAAAGTGGTGCATGTCCAATGTGAAGGGGGCAGAGCTTCTGAGGTAGCAACCTATGGCATTGAAGGAGGTGGTGCTTTTGAGGTAGCACCCTATGGCATGGAAGGGGGCGGTGCTTCTGTGGGAGCAGCCTATGGCATTGAAAGGGGCGGTGCTTCTGAGGTAGCAGCTTATGGCATTGAAGGAGGTGGTGCTTTTGAGGTAGCACCCTATGGCATTGAAGAGGGCGGTGCTTCTGTGGGAGCAGCCTATGGCATTGAAAGGGGCGGTGCTTCTGAGGTAGCAGCTTATGGCATTGAAGGGGGCGGTGCTTATGAGGGAGCAGCCTATGGCATTGAAGGGGGCGGTGCTTATGAGGTAGCAGCTTATGGCATTGAAGGGAGAGGTGTTTTAGTTTTGCTCAAGCTCAAATATCAACAAGCTTTCTCCAGAAAGACTACAGCTTTAAGCCTTGGTTACATGCGTATAGTATCTCTGTCAATGCTGTTGTATGCCCCTTAGTGTTAGCCTCTGACGTTCATTAGCATTACGTCACATACTGTAAGCAACTCTGTGCTGAACGTCTGATGCATAGACCCCTTGTAAACACTTTCCAAAAGTCGATTTCCATTAGCTGTTAGCATTGTCACCCACAAGTCTGTATCCGTAAGTGTGGTGCGACGCAGTGCACTGCTTTATTTACTCATTTAAAATGTTCAATTCATTTTTATCAGTAACTAATTCATCTGTGTAGCTTTAACGTCTGTTTGGTCACTGAGATGTAATTGGTCGCAGACAGTGCATGTCAATCAGAACACCTCTACTGTCAAGTAGGTGGGTCTTGACACATTCCAAAATTATTATGTATTAATGTCACCATTCGTCCAGCATCAGTGTGTGTGTTCGCTGAGAACTACCTCCTAAGACCGTTTGTTTATCTTTGCAAACAGTTGCGGCAAAATAAACAGTTTGAATATGTTTGCTATGTTCGCTATGTTTGACAATTCTGAACGCGCCTCTAGTATATGTGTTGTTGTATGACCCTACGCCTCATAATGTACTTTATTTTCACTGTTCTCCGTGTAATGTCTCCTAACTGAGCTGCCCTCTGGGCCAGCTCTCCCTTAAAGGTATAGTCAGCTATTGCAAGCTTAATGTAAGCTAATACAATTTTTGTGAAATTCACAAAATAGCTCTTTGCATTTCCCTGGTTCACTGTTCTCTGTGCATGTTGAACAAATGATCTGATACTTCTACACAGTCCTGGCTCTGTAAATAGGAATATAAACAAAGGCGAACACCGATCGTATGTCGAACACCGCTCTCATCAACAAAGCCATATAGCACTACACTTCGCATATAGCGCTTCACAATGCATTTCCATGTGTGAGGACCGCAAGGCGATACTGTTTTTATTTGAGCTCGAAGGTATCAAGAATGACTAACCCTGCCTTTAATAGGGAGATTGTACCTCAGTGGGACCTTCCTGTTGGAACAGTGGCGCTGGGTAGAGCAGGGCGAGTCACTTGTTCAATACCGGCTAACTCCTTACCAAGTGTCGAGGTGTCCTTGAGCAAAATACCCAACCCTAACTGCCCCCGGTGGTCAGGTCGCGCCTTGCGTGGCAGCCACCACCACCTCCATTTATTTAAAGATAAACAAACAAAGCATCTCTTGTGTGCCCACGCAGGGGCGTGGCTAAGGCTTGGCCATGGGCTCGCTACGGGCAGGGCACCGGCCCCACCTGGCTGGACGACGTCGGCTGCACCGGCAACGAGCTCTCCCTGGACGAGTGTTTTCATGGGGGCTGGGGGCAGCACAACTGTGACCATGTGGAGGATGCCGGGGTCTCCTGCAACCCCCACGCAGGTTGGAACCCCCCTACTGACCCTAAAGCCCCCCACCCACACTGAATCTATAGCCCCCTCCACACTGACCCTATAGCATCCCCCCCCCACTGACCCCCGACTGACCCTAAAGCCCCCCCCCCCCCCTCACTGTCTATTCCTTCTGCGACAACAACCAGATGTGTGACTGTTCCGTAAGTTGGATGTTGTTGCAGATGGAACAGTCACATGTCTCTGGAAGTTGTTGTTGTTGTTGTTGTTTTTGTTGTTGCAGATGGAACAGTCACATTTCTGGATGTTGTTGTTGTTGCAGACGGCGCGGTGCGTCTGGCAGGCTCTGGCGCCCCCTTGGAGGGTCGGCTGGAGGTGCACTACCAGGGCGACTGGGGCACGGTGTGCGATGACAACTGGACGGAGCTGAACGCCCAGGTGGTGTGCAGACAGCTGGGCTTCAGGTATCCACAGAGAATGGCTGACTGTAAATGTTGTGCTTTAGAGAATGACAAGTGCTATTAATTCTAACTGTACTGTTTATATGATACTTTTTTTGTATGCTATTTAGTATGTTATGTTTAGTATCTATTCTAAGTTGTCTTCATTAAATTGCTAGTATTTGATTAAAGATGGAAAAAGTAAATTAGAAATGAACTAGAAACGCCTTGTCACTACGGGACCTGCAGGGGGCGAGCAGCGGTGGCTCCGGACGGCGTGTACGGGGAGGGCTCTGGCCTCATCCTATTGGACGAGGTCTGGTGTGTGGGCACGGAGGGCAGCCTGCTGGCCTGCAGCCACGGCGACTGGGGTCGCCATGACTGCTCCCACAGCGAGGACGTGGGTGTGCGCTGTGAGCGAGACGGGAAAACCGCCCTACCTAGCCCACCTCCTCTTAAAGGTATACACGCCCGTAGAACTGTTCCTTAAAGGTACGCTCACCCGTAGAACTGCTTTTAAAGGTATGCACACCCGTAGAACTGTTCCTTAAAGGTACACACACCCGTAGAACTCCTCTTTAAGGTACGCACATCTGTAAAACTGCTCTTAAAAGTACACACACCCGTAGAACTGTCACACCTTCTCTTAAAGGTACGCACACCCACAAAACCAACACTTACAGTATGTTGTGATAAGCATAAGATAAAACAAACAATCCTTAGATTACAAAGGTTTTAGAGAGTAAAAAAACAAAAACAAAACACCACCACGCTGTTGCTAGCATCCCGTAACCGTCCAGGTCCCCTGGTACGTCTGGTGGCCGGTGCCAGCAGCAAAGAGGGCCGGGTGGAGGTGTTGGTCCACGGAGAGTGGGGCACCGTGTGTGACGACGGCTGGAGCGATGCCAACGCAGACGTGGTATGCAAACAGCTGGGATTCACGTTAGTATCCGTTAGACGTTCTCCTTGCCTTGGCTCTGGCCTGCCTCCTCTGTCTGCCTGTCTGCCTGTCTGTATGTCTGCAGTCTGTTGTACCTGTGTTTGTTCCCCTGTCTGTCTATCTCTGTATGTCTACCTGTCTGTCTGTCTGTCTGTATGTTGACCTGTCTGTCTGTGTCACTTGTCTGTCTGCCTGTCTGTACCACTCAAACCTTTACTTCCTGTTTAAATGTTATTTCTGTGTATTTTTAATGTGTATTCAAACACTCGACACGGGGAAGTAGATTAGAGGCACTTGACATTTGGAGAAGAAATAAAGATGGCTACACATCGCTACTCAAACCGCTTGTCGAGAGGTTGCTGTCTTCCAATACATAAAAAAAACATATTTGCACCATTAAATATGGGTGATTTTTATGATTCTGGTTCATGCTTTAGAACAATGCTAGAAACAATGTAATCTAGATTGTCCTTTAAATCTAGATTGTCCCTTTAAATTGTAAGACATTTTCTATTATTAAAGTCATAAACTACAAACGTGTTACTCTGTAAGTACAAATGCTCTAACACTGTACGTCCTATGAGTCATTCATGACTTAGGTCGCTCAGCAGGGAAACTTCATGCAAAGCGGCTTCTTCCACCTAAAGTCAGGCAATTCCTCCTCTGCCCACCAGAGGGCGGTCTAAGGCCCGCTCCATGGCCTACTTCGGTGAGGGCCAGGGCCCCATCCACCTGGACAACGTCCGGTGCGTCGGCACGGAGACGACCCTCGGGGCGTGCCCATCCGAGGGCCAGGGCGGCCATGACTGTCGCCATAGCGAGGACGCGGGGGTAATCTGCGACTACAGCCCGGAGCCTGCGGGGGACGCTGCTGCCGTGGCAACGCAGAGCTGTGGCCTGAGGCTGAACGGCCAGCGACGCCACAGGAGGATCATTGGGGGGGAGCGGTCACCACGGTAACTCACGCACACACACACGCACGCACATACAAGCACACGCAAGTGAACATGAACACAGCCCCCCCCCCCATGTGTGTGTGTGTGTGTGAATGATATCATGTCCTATAGTGTATTTACACAGTCTGCCCCCCCCCATGTGTGTGTGTGTGGATGATATCATGTCCTATAGTGTATTAACACAGTCATTCCCCTTCATGTGTGTGTAGGGGCGAGTGGCCGTGGCAAGTCTCCCTGTGGCACCGGTCCCAGTCCAAGGGAAACCACCCGCTCTGCGGAGCCACGCTCATCGACGCCTGCTGGGTGCTGACCGCGGCACACTGCTTCAAGAGGTGGGCAGCAGCGACCCCTAGTGGTCACATTGGTTACCACAGTCATCACCTACCTCCACACACAAATTCAAATCAAGTCAAGTTTATTTATATAGCCCTTAATCACATTGCACAGTCTACATTTCACATGGAAACAAACAACACCCCCTCAACCTGCTCCTCCCCCCGGGCAAGGAAAAACTTCCAAAAAACACGTGTGGAAAAAAGGAAGAAACCTTGGGAAGGCACCCCAGAGGGAGGAATCCACCCCTCCAGGACGGTTAAGATGCAATAGGTGATGGTAGGCAAACCAAATTTAGCATTAATACTATGTATGCAATACTATTTTCACATTATGCCACACTTAAGAACTTCCACATTGCTTATTGCTTCATCATTCTTAATCAAATTCTAAATATTTGTTACATATTCAATTACATTAATTAATATGTTTATTAAGTACTACTTAAGTAGTTTGACTGTAGACAAAGGTTTAGGTTCAGATAACCTGAAAATGAATGTACCATTAAATACAATTTGATTGATGAATATAAAGCGCTATATAATGATTCTTGTTATTTAAAGGTGTAATATTAGATAAACATGAATGTTTTCATGCTATGGTAAACATGTTTACCAGCGTACAGAGTTATACAAGTCTACAAATCCTATCATGTGTTTAAATTAGTCAAGTTAAAAATGGTATCCTGTTTATGAAGTCCTTCAATAGACAGTCTCAAAGGAGCATCTTAATATAGCCATGCTGTTTTTAGTAGTGACATCTGTAGTGGTGGTAGCATAGCGTTAGCATCAGTCCTGTGAATATTAATCCTGTAATCCACCCTGTGTGCTTCATAGGCAAGAGACACGTCCTCTCATTAGAGGCCCACCAATGCAACCTCATCATAAAATAAGTCTGAGCCAGGGGAAACATGCATGAATTAAACAAGAAAAACATGTCAATTGTGTCCTTTTTTAACATACTCTACATTTGGCTGTACCAGAAGATCTATTGATTAACTCTAACACTTGTATTACCGTATGTTCACTTGCTGGACCCTTTGGTACTGGTTAAGTCAAATTGACCTGCACAACACATAGGGGTTAAAGGTCGATTTGTGCTTCTGCGTCAAAGCTACACTGTTATTCAGTCAGAGTTTTAGAGTTTTAAATACTATTTGGTCTCACCAAATCAAAAATAGCCCACATTAGTAGTGTGTTTTGATTTGTATGGTTTTAACTCACCTACATCACACATCTACAGTACAGTGGGGGAAATAAGTCACATCAACAATATTTTTATTAAAGTGCAGCCATTCACATGAAATGTATTGTGCAATAAAGTGATATTGCGCAGGAAAAGTGTTGAACCCTGTAATGGTCATTTCTTTAAATTGATACGAAGAAAGTAATCTCTCACAGTGTTCAGGTGGGCTTTTGGCTCATTCTTCTACTAAATATTAAAGATTGCAGGATGAATCTTCAGTTCCTTCCGCAATTATTCCATTTACGTTGTAGTCTGGTGATTGATTGGGCCATTCCAACACCTTCATTTTCTTCCTCTGGAAGCATTCTGCTGTGCGTTTTGGATCGTCATCGTCCTGGTGGATGGACAAAGATTCTTCTCAACAGTTTTCAGGCCCATTCATCTTTTCTTTGGTGATCATTCATCCTCCCTTTGATGATTTGTATTCCGCCAGAACCATGAGAGGAGGATCAGCCCAATACTGTCCCATGATGTTCAACCACTGAACTTTATTTTCAGGTTTCTATGCAGTAATTTCTCTTCTAAGCATGGAGCATTGTATTGCTTCTCTCATCTCACCAGTGCATTCTTCCGGTAATGTTCAGGCTTCTCCAAATGTTGTCAAGCTTCAGCATGCCTTTTATCCAGTCTTCCAAAGCGACTGAGTGCGTATACTGTTTTCTCTAGCGACACTATTCAAGAGGTTCACGTCTCTTGGACTACTCCTCGGACTATCTCGTCAGACATCTCGTCATGCTCCTGTGCGTGGCTGGTTGATGATGTAGAGATGTTCCTGCCACTTCCCAAAATGTGTTTATAGAAACATTTAGGATATAAGAAATACATTGGTGACAGTGCCATGCATGCATTTGCAAAACAGTCTTGTTACAAATGCCTGGGAGAGCTCTTTGGCTATCATGGGGTGTTTATTGTGTGATACATCAGTTGTATACTTGCATTGAAAGTAAATAACTATTTTTGAAAGAGTGAAAATGAAATAACCAACAAGTACTAACCCAGCTGTAAGGGATGAATATAATAAACAGTAGATGCACATTGTAGTCAGGCGGACCACCTGTGTATGTGCATGTGTGTGAGTCTGATTCCGGAAAGTCCCTCACTGACTAGGAGCATATGGCTCGCAGATTAAGGTATTAAATTGTGATGTAGGGGACTGACAGATCTGCTAATTGATTACCTTCACCCTTAAAATGGCAGCACCTTAAAACTTCCAATCCTATTCCATTTTGTCATCCTCATTTGTCCTGGTTTTTACCACCAGGACAAATCATTTGAATAACATTAGCATGAGGTCCTATATTCAGAATTAATGAGGCTGCCCTTTTAGCCTGCAGACCAGGATTTTGCATTAATCTCATCTTCACACTGGTGTATCACCGTGAAATGACAGACATGTTCACACACAAGCAAAACACCCAGAGCGTGTGCATGTTACGGGCTAATGCACCAACATTTGTGAGACCGATTGGAGTGCAGTCATGAAAACCAGTATGATTCCATACTGAAAACATTTAGTTAACACTTCTGCTGTGCACACTCTGTTTTTTTGGACTTTGTTGTTTGATTTAGTCTTGCGATATACTGATGACCCCGTGCGCGGTTACACATACTGGCATCCACACGCAGCCCCTTCGCAAAAGATGTCACATTCGCGAGGGCGCATACGGAGTTAGTTAGCCTACACTAAAGTATTCTCACCTTTGGGAAAGGGGTTCGGCTGGACGACGTAGAGGAACGCATGGACCATGTGAAATAGGACCCCCATCGCCCCCGGTTCAAAGTATGCGTGTGTGTCGTACACTGCTGACGGAACAAAACCAAAATCCAACGCCTCCACTGGCGGCGGGGAGCGCTTTCTGGAAATGTCCGAGTGAGTCTCTCCGAGGTCCCCATCTTGTCCCTGCTTGCTGCCCGAGGCCCCCCAGCAACCTACAATCAATACGAGCCACGTACTCCACAGCATGGCTTCGAAAAGTCCAGCTTTTGAGAATACAAAATCAATCAAAGGAAAATAAAAATAACCCTTTAAAATGTCGCCCAATTCTACAGCATAGGGGATGAGATGATAAGGGTTGTTGACGTGAGACAACACCTGTCTCTCAGCGGTTTATACGTTTAATTCCAATACAGAAGAGGAGTCATCGGAACAAAAATAAAATACATAAAAACAAAGTTTTCAAAATAACAAACAACCCAGGATGCTGCTGCGTTCGCTCCCGTTGTTTTGACAAGAATGCATGATAATAAACATCTCTCCGGAGACAAACCCGCTCAGAGTGTAGCCTATACTCTAATCCGACGACCGGCAATTCACATGCGTGTTCACGTCAATCCGAGAGTGCGCACGTTTTTAGCTTGGCGCGTCCTTGCAGCTTGTCACGGTCTTATCTCTTTCATGCAGTTGGAGGACTGTTCCTCTCCTCTGGTCAATTCATCTCGAATTAGGCTGTCATTCACATGTTGTTGGTTGTGATATCAGCACTTCCAACACACAACTTTGCATGTTATCATATAACCTAGCACACGTTGAAATATAAGAGATGGCAATGTCAACAGATCACTGAGTGCATTTCATTTTTGCTGATGCCCTCTTTTAACACATCTTACTGGGTGGCCATTGAAAAAAACACAAAAGAACGCACAGAAATGTATTAATAAGCAATACCCACGAAGAACAAAATCACAGAGTACATCCAGAAGTCCAATAAAGAAGGCCCTGTGTTTGAACAGGCGTTGAGAGGCCACCATCAACTGCCCATTCAGGGGAAACAGCACTGCAGTGTTAGCCAGCATACAGAACACTCATCTATAGGGACTCTTTTGAAATTCCCATTCCTGCACAGTGTCTATGACAGGCCTGCAATATCATGTATCACTGTAGACTGAAAGCATCAACCTTACATACACCTGGGCTGGTATTCACAATGCATCTTATCTTACCGGTAAGAGTACTCCTAAATCTCAATAAAAGTTCCTAACTAAAAGTTACCTCTTAAATTCTATTCACAAAACTGCTGAGACCAACTTTCACTAAGGAATTTAAACAACTCTTAAGCTAAGAGAAGGGGTGGGGTTGACCCTGTTGCTATGGATGATGCCATGTTTCATGAACAACAAGAGGGGCTTATCTTTGTAGCTATTGTTCCACAAATGTAAAATCTCTGACTGCTCATCTGTCATAGGGTTCTAGAACCGGTCTCATGGAACAACCAATGAGTGTGATCATCTCTGGTGGCATTTGCATCAGTAGTCAAGAGGACTCCTAATATTTCAGATATAGGAGCTACTTTTAGTGCTAAAACGCTTTGTGAAATACTCTCAAAGAATTTAAGTGTCCTAAATTTAGGACTGACACGCCCATTATTTTTTAACAGTTTCTCCTAAATCGGCAAGTTAGGAGCTACTGTACTTTTAGCCTTAATATGCTTTGTGAATCCCAGCCCTGATGTTCAGCTCCATTCATAGTCACACAGGTTATAAAAACAACATTCTTGTTTTATTCTTACCCTGTACAATGTCTTACACAGATGGGTTGTTCATGAAAAATTAGACGAGATGAAATGATTATTCTGCGTAATGCTTAAGAGGTGTTACGCATCAATGCGTGCACATAAACTGTACTTGCATTGCACACACACAATATTCCCACCTTCTCTATATCATACTATTGATCTTTTGCCCATTTGCAAAATAACAATCATGACCAGGTAACTATACAACAGATTAAAAGTGGCAAGAGTGTTTGGACTCTTTTCACAGAAGTGTCTTAGCACCGTACACCTGCCTCTAATAAGGAGGGAACATGTTTGATTTTAGATGCGTCACGAGAAAGGTATGACAATTCAATGGTCTTGTCACTTTACCACCACCCAACTGCATTCAGTGACACATCTGTGTTAAGCTTCCTTACCTAGCTACTGTATATGAACTATTCATTTGATTAACTAAACAGCAAGTTACCTCTTTAGAGCTGCCAAATGAACTGTGGCTATGACAGACATTTGATGGGTGCTGGTATTTTTGCAAAAAGGCTTTTCATATAACTTATGTTCCCACTTGAATTTGGTTATGTATTTAAGTGGTGTATTACCAATAGTGTGTCACCTTTTAGACTTCTAAACTCACTGATTTGATCTAACCTGCAAAACCTTTTATTTTTTCTTGATACCATTTTTAATCATTCTTCATTTATCAAATAAACCAACGCTTAGAGAAGTGGTGAAGCAAGACACCGACATAGAAATGACACACACCACGAAGTCAAGCTTACACTAAAACACAATTCTCTAGATCACATTTTTCTTCCCACTGTAATGAAAAAACAAGCTTTATATTGATGTAGTCATGGTGGTTGCAGGCATCGTGCTTTGATTGGGGCTAGAAAAATTAAGTGTATTGTTAAAAAGCTTATAATAAAAGAAAAAAAAAAAGAAACCAAGATGAAATATCCTCCAGACAATATTCCCTTTAGAAAAGGAGAAGGGTCTTCTAACGGCGATTCAATGTCAAAATATTGAAATGATACAGTTAGCATTGTGACTTTAGCCTCGCGAGATTACCTTTCGTTTCATTTTTCCGTCTGGAACACCACAATACAAAAGTGTTTGCCGTCTAACTAGACTACAACCAACAAACCAACAAACCAACAAACCTGGTTGGCTGGCCGAAGACAACAACATCAGCGCATGTTATACGTTTTCGTTTCCACCGGCACTCTAGCATATTTATCAATCTGAGATAAATGTAGGTTATCCAATCACATGAAAGAGAATTTGATTGAAATATATTAGCACAGCCTTCATGGCATATGCGTTTGAATTGAGTTCCAGACCGATTCTTGTGCTGAAATTACATTTACGGTCACAAGATCAGGATGGACTCTCGAGGCTATTGTGATGTACCCATGAAAGCCAAATATAGTAAACTATGCTGAGAAGAAACATTCACAAGGATGTTTCTTTGTATCATGTTAGCTCACATTTTGTCAAATGTAAACAACCTACTTCAAAGTAACTTTACATTATTACCAAGTGTTTCCACAGTATAGTGTAATATGACATGGCAAGCGTTTTAGAGACTGTGACAGTTCGAGTGTTAACTTCCTCAGTTTAAGATTATCTTTTATAGAAAAATCACTGACTTTGTAAAAACATTTCTCAGGATGTTTGAGAAAACCTTAAAAATTAAGACTTTTTTTTTGCCATTTTATGGAAGTAAACTAAAACAACCCGCAGGTGATAAAGTGCTCAGCCGACACGTGATTGTGCTATTGAACGCTACATCGCACAGTCCAGCTGTAACATTAGTCACGCAGTGACGCCATCACGGAACACCATGTCCTTGTGGGCTTACGGAACCTTTCCACCACAATATGAGCCTGGATCAAAATCACTACCTCGAAAAACAGAAACAGAAAAGGTGACCGGCCTCTCCAGTTGTTTGTCCGATATGGCCAATCGATACTCTTTATAACAGCTGGGTGCCTTCAAAGGTCAGTAATAAATATCAATAAATACTCCCGGGGTCGACGGCAGAGGGAGTCCTGTCCCGGTCGTGCCAGTTGACCCCTGGTCTGATCCCTGAACCTTGCGCCCCAACCCGGGCGACTGTGGTGCGTCAGTCTATGCGGTTTCCACAGATGGTGAAGCGGTCTATTTCTAGCAAGTCCTTCTTGGACGCCCTGTGCTTGAGCATCTCCCCGTCTAGCCCTGCGTCGGCCGCGCCGACGGCTTTGTCGTCGTCCTCGTCGTAATCGGGCGTGGTAAGGAACGTGTCCGAGTCACTGGGGCGCAGAGCGGGGGAGGGGCTCTCTGCCGCGCGCGCGCCGTGGGAAGGCGCCGATGCTGACGGGATGCCTCCTTTGTCCGCTACGGGGTCTGCTGGAGAGTAAGTTAAGTAAGTAACATTTATTTATATCGCACATTTCACAGATAATAATCACAAAGTGCTTCGAAACTGTAGGGGAATACACAGCAATAGTAAATACATGACGGCACATGACACAAATAAATAACCAAATAAAAGCAAATAAACAAACAGAAATACACGTCAGACCGGCCTCACCACCCTACAGTCTAACTAAAAGCTTCCTTAAATAAAACAGTTTTCAATTGTTCTTTAAAAGTTTCCACCAAGAGAGCCTCCATAGTAACGTAGTTACGAATACATATTAAATACAAAGCTATCATTTGTGTATATAGGAAGATACACCACAAGGTATAGAAAAGGTTACAGGTCAAATATGAAAAAAAAAAAATTCCTTTTTTTTCGCAGTTTGTCTAGGCTGAATCTTCTCTAGAAAATGCAGAAGATACAAAACTAGGCTTAGATTAAAGTTACAAGGGAGGTAACAGAGCGAACTAAATAGTTAGTACAAAGTACTATTGTTTGTTTGTCCGTTTAACCGATCCAGTCATGATGTCGGGTGAAAAGAATTCCCTCCAAGCAGAAATTGTATTATAATAAATATGCTTAGAGTTACATTTAGACAATTTTCCATTAGAACTTGTACGTTACTTGCATTCACTAAACCCTAATACCAGAAACGTAGCTTCTGATATCCGGTTACTTGTTTCCCACACCAACAGAAACGCTGGGGTGTGTGTGTGTGTGTGTGTGCGCGTGTGTGTGCGTGCACGCTACCTTGCTGTGGGGGCATGTGAGTGTGTTTGGTGCGGTGCGCCCTGGAGTTGCCGCGGCTCGATACGATGGAAGGCGGGGGGTTAAAGAGCTTCTCCTCCATGTTGGCTTCTTTGACGAACATACACGACCACCCCAGGACAATGATGCTGTTCAGCACCTTCAGGGAAATCATCCTGCACATGCACGCACGCACGCACGCACGCACACACACACACACACACACACACACACACACACACACACACACACACACACACA
>JAODOY010053774.1:30385-41797 GCA_025399855.1 Forbesichthys papilliferus | reverse complement strand
CATCAGATCGATGAGATTATAGAGCAAGGGGGCAGCGGGGGTAAACATGTTTGGTCTATGTGCGAGAGGAAAATGGACGCGTCCGCTAGTGTTCCTTTAAGACAGAGTGACAGCGCTCGAACACAGCAGATGAGCGGAGCTGCAAGCTTTGTGTTTGCACATGTTGTACAATGGTGGGCCCGAAACTAAAGCAGCTCCGCTATTTTTCTCCGTTTCAATGGATCCGTGTTTCTTTTTCACTGTGTCCCGCAATGTTTTTGTTGACGCTTTGTACCAATGCATGTCACGCGCTGCATCAAGCAGAGTTCTAACGCTAAAATTGTTAGCTGCTGCTCGTCTGGTATTTACCGCGTCACGGGCTATAAACCGGGCCTAATCTGTTTACAGACATATCAGTGGATGTATAAGGGTAGGTACACAAACACACACCATGCCACACATTTGTCTTCTTTTGGTTTCAGGATTACTAAGCGCGATCGCAACTCAATGCTGCCTCTCATAGTCCATTGACGGCACTATTTTTTCAGATCGGAGCATAATTATAGGTATATTTTTCAGAGTCGACGGTACATTTAGCAAATCGACGTAAAAACGTAACCGGTGACGTTGGTTACGTCGACTAATCGTCCCAGCACTAGACTGATTATAGCCTAAATGAAATATTCAGGACATTTTCCATCTTAAAATATGTTTTATTTCTTCTCCCAAAAATAATGGTATCTGGATAATGGAAACCGGGAATCGAAAAGAACTGGAATAGATAAGCAGAATCGGAACCGGAATTGAATCCTAAATTCAAATGATACCCAACCCTAGCCCTCGATTGGTCCCCGCCATGGATTGGGTCCCCTTCAATGGCATTGCGCATATTACGCTTCACGTTCTGAATGATAAATAGATGTGATACATGGTAAAGTCCCATGAAGACTCGATACTGGGAAAAAAAAGTTTTTACGAGACTCCAGCCAGCGCCGGATAAATGTAATCCTCCATGACCGACAAAACTATAAGTGGGTGTAAAGTACAGAAAAAAGGTAAAGCTTTGATTGCTTTTTGCTCTTCGTAGCCGTGATTGTTTTGAACATTTAACAAGCTGCAGGCTGTGCAGGGATGATGTAATCTTGCTTGCATTTCTCTCTTTACGCTCTAAGGTACCGAAATCTGGTACAGATTAATTTTACCTCAATCGGTATTCTGTAGTTCCAAAGTAATTCGGTTGTTACTCTTAAATACCCCATCCTATAGTGTTTCCCCACTCAAGTGTTTTGGCTCAGTCTAATCTCTGTAAACGTTATTTTTTAGCACTATGGACGGCGCTTCCAGGTTTTTTTCACACATACAACAGCACTGTAAAATGTTGCCCTTAGCCTACCTGATAATGTCAGCACAACTATTAGCCTAGTACGTACAGTATAATATGCACAGAGTAGATGTTAACAATGATTCAAGCAACGCTGATTGTGGATTTATTATCATTTATTATTTGCTGAAGTTTCTATTAATTTGTCCTGCCAACTACATGTGTGCATTGCACAGTAATGTTAAATTACCTTGGAAATCCCATTGTTGTACAAAACCAATTAAAACAAGCCAAAAAGCCATAAATTCAATACATGGAACATAAGAATTGTAAATATTTCTCAAACATATTAAGACATTTTGTGAAGGTGGACTCTACTGTAAACAGAGGCATGTAGAATAATTGTTAAAAATATCCTAATTGTTACTAACATGTTTGTTTGTAGCCATTACTGGACAAAGTGCACACACTTACTCACAAGCCACATATTTACGTGTGGTACACCCACTTTATGTCTCTCTCCCTCACTCTCTGCCTCAGTGAAACGTCAGAGTCCAGAGAATGAGAGAAACGGTGATAAAAAGTCTGCGAAGAAACAGAAGACAGCCCCCCTCCCTCCATTTGACCCCACAAACGCAGTTGGTGAGACACAGTTTCAGTTTCTTGTCATCACACATGCTCAGACTTAACCAGAAAAAACATTTGATATTAGAAAGCACTAGAAAAAAGTAAATGTTGATGAGCCAGGACTCTTTTTTTTGTTGGTCTGTCTACAGGTCTGGAGTTCTTGGTTCCTAAAACAGGGTTCTACTGCAAGGTGTGCAATCGTTTCTTCAGTGGAAGCAGGGAGGCAGAAATTACTCACTGCAAAACACTGAAACACTATGAGAACCTGCAGGTAGGGAATGTGCACACACACATATCACATATCTCATATTAAGGGTGATTCACGGGGGAAATTAAATGTTAGAGCTGGCAACAAAATCAATTAGCAATTAGCATTATGTCTGTTTAACGTTTTCATTCCAGTATTGTTCTTATTCTGTGTATGTGTGCGCGATATACATTTTTCCTTAGCCTAATTTATTAATTAAACTTCAAACAAAAAAAAGCTCTAATTATAAATGATTGACTATGAAATTTAAATAGTATCTTAAATTACTAGAAGCAGGTCAGGCAGTAGGCTACTTATATTGTATGTCCATTCACTCCTACTCGGTGTTTCTTTACTTTTCCTTCTAACCCCTATGCATAGGCCTGTTACGTTAGCATAATGCATTGAGTACATTGCCAGTTCTATGTAGACATCGAGACGGTGTGATACAGCCAAGGCACGAGTGTATTTTGCATCTGCGTGTGTGTGCGCGTGTATTTGAGAGAGGGGAAGGAGATCCTTATCACAGCAATTCGGCGAGCCTCGGAAACAGCATATTACGCAGTGTTTCACTAGATATTTATAATTTTGTCTGAACGCTGCTTTGAAACTTTTTCACAACTTTTTTTATTATTAATTTGTTAAATCACAATGCCTGCAACACATTGTGATGCCTGTTAGCCATGGACGATGTCATCGTATATCGCCCCACCCTAATGTGTGTGTGTGTGTATATATATAAAGTAATTACGTGTTTCCTAACATTATTTAATGTTGAAAGAAAATCCTAACTTGTGTCCGTAATTCACAATCTTTATAAGGAATTAAAACATTCCTATGCATTTCAACGAAGGCTTTTATTTAGAAAAATGAAATCGGCGATAGTGTTGCCAGCCTAATATTCTGTTGCCAAAAGAACGGTAATCCAAGTGTGGACTTCTAGAGTTTTCACATAGCGAACTGTTCATTCATCCCCAGAGATGCTCATCTCAGGAATAGCTCCTGTCTGTGTGGTCGCACAAGGTACGATACTTAAATTTAACCCATTCGACTCAGCAGTGTCCAAAAGCAGGGGGAAAAAAAGATTCCCCTTTTGTTCCGCGTGCATTGTGCTTTTCCGATCCGACACAAGTCGAACAGTTTCCCCACACAGCTGTTTTAAAAGTAGCAGGTAAGGCACAGTCAAGGATTACAGCGTCCGTGTGAAAACTCGCGCTTGTAACTTTTGGTTCCGCATTATACATCTTCGTGCCACCACACAATACAAACTGCATGTACCGAACCATACCATATTGCACCGTTCTGTACTGAACGGTGCAATATGAATACACGTACCGTTATACCCCTAGTAATTATGCATTTTATTTAAGATTCTAAAGTATTGGGCACATCACAGTAACGTAATTATGCAGAATGCATACGAAAGAGTGAAGCCTTCTAAATTCCATTTAAATGTGGCGATTCTAATCAATACACTGTCATATTCAGCTCTTCGTTCTTTGTGCGCGCTGAAAATATATCAGCCCTGGTTCTGTAAAAGGGAAAACAAAGTGTCTTACACCAGGTGTCTTATCACGATCCCACCCTTGGTGCTTCTGAGGGAGCACACATATAACTGAAGGGAGAGGTGTTTTTGATTTGATGTTGAATTCAAATTCAAGTTTTTCTCCAGCGTTGCCTACACCACCTATAATTAATAGGTTTGTAGAACTGCTCCATTTTTTACTAAGATGGTTACTGTTCTTTCCCTTTTTTCAGAAACATTTGCAGACTGGGTAGATGATGGCTGACAATTTCCTGCTAAACCTGCCATAGGATCTTCCTGTTAGATCACCTCCCAGAGCAGGGTGTTGAGGGTCCACGGTCTTCTTTAGTTATGTACATGTTCATTATTTCTGTCAGTAGCTTGTTTCCTCTAGTTATTTCTTTATTTTTTTCGCATTGGACAGAAAACATTTGTGTAGAGTGAAGATGGTTAAGATTTGAAACTGCCCAAATAAAAATTGGTTGTGTGTATTTATCTGATTTTTTTTCCTCTAATTTGTTTTTGAACAATGTACAGTGTATATAAAAAGTCTACACACCCCTGTTAAAATGCCAGGTTTTTGTGATGTAAAAGAATGAGACAAAGATTAATCATGTCAGAACTTTATCCACCTTTAATGTGACCTATTCAATTGAAAAACAAACTGACATCTTGAAGGGAGAAAAATTAAAAATAAAAACTTTACAATAACTTGGTTGTTGCACCCCCTCTTATAACTAAGGATGTATTCTTAGTTGCAGGACTGCACAGGCGATGTCCTCGCAATCTGACAGATTGGAGATTTGGAGCACTTTTGCAAAGAAAACGGCAAATATTGCCATGTCAACATGTGCCATGCTAATAGACTCTTGCCAAAAAAGACAGTGCTGTAATAAAATCAAAAGGTGCTTCAACAAAGTATTTAAGTGTGTGCAGTGCACACTTATGCGACCAGGTTATTGTTGGGTTTTAGTTTTTCCCCCTTGAAGATCTCAGTTTGGTTTTCAATTGATTGTTCACATAGGTCACATTAAAGGTGGAAAAGTTATGACATGATTTATCTTTGTCTCGTTCTTTGGCATTATAAAAACCTGGAATTTTAACAAGCGTGTAGAATTTTCATATCCACTGCATATATTGCCAACCAGCATCATTAAAATGTGTAGGTCTACATTAGAGTTGTGTGGTTGACGACAGTGTTAAACATTTAAATTCTTGGTGCTGCCAAATGACACAATTGTATAATTAAAAACAAAATATATAAAATAATACACATCTAGCAATGAATACCATTTAAATAGAATTAGCTTTCACTTGCAGTGAGTAACATCAGTCAGAACTTGTCACTTCTGGTCACTTAATGTATTTGCACCATAGATTTGCACACTAGGGTCATTACAGAATATAATTTAACAGGCGGGCGGCACTTCCGCATTACATTTTTGGTAGGAAGCGGCATAGAACTACTTTTCAATCACCAGATTGACCCAGCATTCCATGAAAGTCAATGGGGATTTGGGGAGGTAAACTGATTTCATCACAATATTGTCCATTATTTATCTGGGGGCGTTAGTGGGTATTTTGAGTATATCACATTAATTCCTCAGGAAAATCATTCAAGAGGAAAAGTTACCCTGTCCGGAGGAAGCCTGGGGCCCCTATCTGGAGCCCGTTGCAGAGGGAGGGCTCGTTGGCGAGCGCCTGGTGGCTGGGTTTGCCACTGAGCCCAGCCGGGCACAGACCGAAGAAGCAATGTGACACCGTTCTCCTCTTCATCCTATGGGCCCACCACTTGTGGGAGGAACCGTGGGGGCTGGGTGTGCTGTCAAATGGGTGGCAGCGAAGGTCTGGGATTTTGACGGATCAGACCTGGTGGAGCCCTGTATAGTGAGTTGGGTCAAGAGGTGGGGGAAGACTCCATTCTAGATAATGGGGGGAGGGGGGGGGGGCGGGGGGGCGACGACTGTGTGCAGGCTGCAGATGCATGAAAAAAAAATACAGAACAATTTTAAGGGTAAAGCCAATTCGGTATAGATTTGATCAGTAGGCTACAGCTAGTTATGGAATTCATTACAAACTAATTTAGTTTATTTTTCTGCATATTCCTGTTAATGGATAATATACTGTGTAACATTATTGGCTAAGGCTAGTCTGATGTTGAAGTGAAGGTTGTGATTTGCTCAGATCAAGTCTGATGCCGCGCACTTGTCGTTCAATGCTGCTCGTTAGTCCTGCCATTCTTGCATGTGTCTTGCATGTTCCCTACCCCATACTCAAGTAGCTATAGTGAACGAGATTTAGGAATTAGGAACTGCCGGTTAAGAGAATGGACGCAGCCCCAGTGTAGCCAGCTCATTTTAGAATTTAATCGTCTTTAATGGAACAATAATTATCTATTGGAGTCAACAATCAGCCAAAGTGAAAACATCGCAGCCTCTCAAGGCAGATTATTGGACAGGTTGATTCATAAACCTAGCTACATTTGCTAGGACCAGCAAAGCAATAAAGGCACGTTTCCAAGATTGAGGTTACTGTAATATTATTACAATGGAAAAAGTTATTTGTTCCACTAGTTACTGGAACAAGTAATGTTACAGTAGTAACTTATTGCCCAGCACTTGAACGCTGTCGTGCTGGATTCCTATTGGCCGACATAATGACGTTCACGGAAGTTGTGATTTGATATCCATGGCGTAGATGACAGTCGTGAATGTTTAGACTTCACTGTGGTGTTTTCATTATTTCTGTTTAAATAGCAAAACTATTAATACGTAATTAATAATACAAAATGAGAATGAAAGGGGTTCTATTCATTGTTTCGCATTTCGTATTTGTGCTGCAGGTATACAGTTGGAATGATGGTGCTAATAGCGGTAGGTTGTTTTTTTATTTTATTTTAAACTGCGACTACTGTAGAGTACCGGTACCGTAGTTGTACATTGTTTGGTTGTTGATCTTTTAGAGTTGCTGTTCAGTTGGTAATGGATTCAATCACCAAGGGGTATAATCTTAATATGGTATAAATTAGCCCATCTGTTTTGGTTAGTAACACGGAAGAAAAACAGCATCCAGACAGCGAGGACAGGATTGTGCTTGAAGACTCGAGATAAAAATATATTTGCCATGTCTAATAAATATCAGTGTACTGGATAAATTGGCTATTAATAGTAAAAGCAAAGTTACGTTTTACTTGCTTTTATCTTTCCTGTCTATATAAAACTGGTGGAGACGATCAAAGCTCCAATAAAGTGTCCCAGGTCGTTTGTCAAAAAATAGTATATTTAATTAAATCTAAATTGTATTATCAGATATAAAAATGTATAACAGTTTGAATTTGTAGTTTAGAGTTAACAAAAAGTGACTATAAATAAATAATTTTCATATATCAATATGCATAGAATTGTTACCCAAGACAAAGTATACCGGTATATAGACAAGACAAGTTAGTCTAGCACAGGTAAAATAGTACAGAGAAAAGACCCAGTCAGGTATCAGAAGCACAACAAGACGCCCCCTGTATCCATAGTGACCATGTTTTATACAGGGGTAGAATGTAAGGCTGACCCAATCCTATTGGCTGAACTTTACAAAGAGGGTGAAGATAAGAGGAGGGCTCATGTCAGGGTCAGAGGAATATGAGTGACATAGACGTCCTGGCATCACCCCCGGTAGTGTTCTAGTACTGTAGGTTCCTGGCCTTTGTCAGACTTTCACAAAGGAGAAAGGTGTTGTTTTCTATCAGCAAATGGCTGGGTGCAAAATGGAAGGATGCAATTTAAATGTACATTGGAGGGTGGGAGGCCTTGCTGTAGATCTAAGGGTTTGTCTGGCCTTAATTAAATTATCTCCCCCCCTTCTGGGGTCTGGGAATACACTAAAGGATAAGAGTATCTCTTTGTTATCTCAGGTGAGTTAATTGTCCTGGGGAACAGATGGTCAGTATCTTCCATTCATTAATTCCCAGGAGTCTATTTATCATTGTGATACAAACATAAATGTGGTTAAAACTTAACAAGAGGTCATTGCTAATTATACATTCTGGTGTAATGGTCATAAGGTCAACCAGCAACTTTAATTCATCAAAACAAATCGCATGGTGGTTTTTCAAGAACGTTGAGAATTACATCTGTAACCACCTGCAGGTGGTGTTCTGCTAAGAGATGTCCAGGTGTTGACTCTGTATAAGGGGCGCTACACCACAGCACGTCGATCCAGCCCGATTCCCCAGCTCCAATGTGTTGGTGGGTCAGCCGGTTGTGGGGCCTTTATTCCTGAGGTGGTCCAGTGTCAGAACAAGGGCTGGGATGGAGTTGATGTACAGGTACTTTTGGAAAGTGAATAGTTAAATAATACATTTCAGTTGAGAATGTGTCATATAATAATTTATTTCCATCTAAAGAAATAATAAATAAGCAATATTATACCAGTAAAGAGCATGCTATTCACAACCAGGAATGAAGGGATATGTCAAACATTTCTTGTTATTGTCATAATGGAAATCTACACAAAAAAAGTGTCAATACATCAATTTTATTTTTATTTTACTTTTCTCCATTTATCAGTCTTTCCTCTCTATTCTTTCTCCCTTTGTTGACCAGTGGGAATGTAAGACTGACATGAGCACCATGTACCGCTTCGGTCATATCGAGGTGAGCTGCGAGGGCTACACCCATCCTGATGATGCTTACGTTCTGAAGGGCTCCTGTGGGCTGGAGTATACCCTGGAACTGACCGAAGAAGGACAGAGAAAGCCGGGCGCTTCCAGCTATGGATTCAAGGGATTTGGAGGTAGGGCAATGGATGTGTATATTACCTTGTATCATCACAATCAGTGCTCAATCATCCATGAATATAGAGACACTTGTATGAAAAAGATGTTGATGTTTAAGGTGTATTTAAATTAAGTGTTTCTAAGGGTATATGTGACCTAGACTAGGTCGATCTTTATATGATCGGTAAATCCCTCAGTCACATTGATTTAGAACTCTTTCTACCCCTAGGCTTTGGGGATTTTGCCTCTGGCTTCTTTAGCAACAACCATCATCACCATGGTAACCAACAGAAGCATCATAGCTCCTACCCCATGGGCGGTGACAACTTTGCAAGCCTTGTGGGCTTAGTGGTGCTGCTGTTGCTAGCGTACGGTGTCTACAAGCTGTTCCTCAGTGGGAACACCGCCCAAGGAGGACAGGCACGAGACTGGGGGAGCTACCCTGAAAATAATGGCAACAGCTACACCACAGGACCTACCCCACCAGGATTCAAGCCTGAATTTACCGGTTGGTACCAGAGGAACAAACGCCATTTACAGTTCTTCTCACATGGAAATAATTGGAACCTCAAATTCATGCAGTGTGGCTAGAAAGAAATTGATTACAATATGCTTTTATATACCTAAAAAATGCCCTTCTATTTGTAGGAAAGCATTCAAACTCTAGTCAAATGTAGTGAAACTAGCAAAATCTTAATTACTATTTTTTTCATCAAATATGCTATTTAAATAGACACCAGTCTTTATAGTCTATAGCCACAGTTTTATTTCACATAATTTTGGTATCGCTTTTAATTTGGTCTTCAGGTAGCACTGGTCCCAACCCACACTATGGCTTCAACAGTAACTACACATCTGAACAACATTACCCAGGGGGCTTCACTGCACCAAGAACACGCCGCGCTGCACCAGGAACAGGAGGTGGCTTCTGGACGGGCCTCGGCACAGGAGGGGTGCTAGGATATCTTTTTGGCCGTCAGACGTGAGTGAAGGAGAGCTTGACAGAAATATGTTTTTGTGTATCTACATCTTTTTATTGCACGAATGTCAAGGGTGTATTTACAATGAATCTGATTTCACTGATTTCATTTATATTTGTAAAGGTGGTTCATTACACTAGAAGAAAAGCCAATAAGAATATACAGTATTTTAAAATATGATTAGATGAAAAGATAACACAAATAGTGTATTTCACAATACGTGCACAGTCACAGCATTGAATTTCCTGCAGGTCCATTAAACTGCTTGTGTTGTATTGTTTGTGTTCAACAGGAGCCAGCCCCACAGTGCTAGCTACAACTATGACCCCAACCGCAGAACACCCAGCAACCCCGCTTTTAGCAGTGGGACACGCACAGCATCAGGTACATGAGAATAATTAGTCTTTGATAAGATCTAGTATCAGTACGCTATTTATTTCAAGTATTTAAAAAAACATGCTGTTTTGGACAGTGCATAATGCCTGAATGGGAATCCCACAGTTAACAGAACTACTTTTCATCAGATTAATTTAGCCTTTTTGACACTATTGGAAGAAGTACACATAGGCAAGCCCATTTTAGTTTTACACTGCCCTCTCTGGACAACAGATACTGAGATTGTTGGACAACCGACACTGAGACACTTCTCAGTTTGTTAACTATAAGAAAGACCCCACAGAAGCAATCAATCAGATTCCAACCTCTCCTCCATGGCCAAGACCAAAAAGCTGTCCAATGATGTCAGGACAATATTTTAGACCTAAACAAGACTGGAATGTGCTACAGGACCATTGCCAAGCAGCCTGGTGAGAAGGTGACAACAGCTGGTGGTTATTTTACAAATGGAGGAAACACAAATGTATTTATTTATTTATTTATTTATTTATTTATTTAAATTTAATATATTTGTCCATCTTCCTCGGTCTGGGGCTCCATGCAATATCTCACCTCGTGGTGTTGCAATGATCATGAGAACGGTGAGGAATCACCCCAGAACTACACTGGATGATCTTGTCAATGATCTCAAGGCAGCTGGGATCATGGTCACCAAGAAAACAATTTGTAACATGCTATGTCTTAAAAAACATAAATCCTGCAAAGAGAAGAAGCCTGCTTGCCAATGAATCAATCTTAATGATTCGGAGAACTGGGTGAATGTGTTGTGGTCAGATGAGACCAAAATCGAGCTCTTTGGCGTCAACTCAACTCGCCGTGTTTGGAGGAGGAGTAATGCTGCCTATGACGCCACGAACACCATCCTCACCGTCAAACATGGAGGTGGAAACATTATGCTTAGAAGGTGTTTTTCTGCTAAGGGGACAAGACAACTTCACCGCATCAAACGGATGATGGACTGGGCCACGTACCCTCAAATTCTGGGTAAGAACCTCCTTCCTTCAGCCAGGGCATTGTGGATGGGTATTCCAGCAGGACAACAACCCCAAACACACGGCCAAGGCAACAAAGGAGTGGCTCAAGATGAAGCGCATTAAGGTCCTGGAGTGGACTAGCCAGTCTCACCTTAATCCCATAGAAAATCTGTGGATGGAGCTGAAGGTTCGAGTCGCCAAACATCAGCCTCAAAACCTTAATGACTTGGAGAAAATCTGCAAAGAAGAGTGGGACAAAATCCCTCCTTGGATGTGTGAAAACTACAAGAACCGTCTGACCTCTGTGATTGCCAACAAAGGTTTTGACACCAAATACCAAGTCATGTTTGCAGCAGGGTCTAATAATTATTCATTAAGATGCAAATCAATGTATAACATTTTTCACATGGATTTTTTTGTTATTCTGTCTCTCACTGTTCAAATGAACCTACCAGGAAAATAATTATTTATTTATAAAGTGACAAGTGTTAAGTGAGCCATAATCATGTGAAAATGTCTTACAATGTTATGTGAACCTTCTAATATGATGCATGATCTGGGGGGGGGGGGGGGGGGGGGGGGGGGGGGGGGG
>JAODOY010053774.1:19812-30375 GCA_025399855.1 Forbesichthys papilliferus | reverse complement strand
TTCATTTTATATCCCCCCCCCCCCCCTTCCTGCCCTTCTCCCTACCGTGACAGCAATATGCTTCTGTAAAAAAATAGTACAGATTGTGCAGTAAATGGCAAAATTACACTATAAAACAATGCTCTTTTTTTTATCAGGTTTTGGAGGAACAAAGAGAAGATGATCAAATCAGCTCCACTGCTACTGATCTCAGCTGTGACGAGATGATTAACCTGAAGACTTGGAGGCACGACTTGCAAAAAATATTTTAACGCTTGCTTTCTTGTGTGATGATTAAATATTCTTTTCATTCCTCTGTAATTATTGTTTGACAGAGGAATATTACAAATGTTGCATTGAAACATAATGAGCTGAAGCCTGTCTGTTGGTAGACTGGGAACAGATCTTTGAAGCCCTCATCAATGCCTCAAGGACCATGATTAGTGTAGTTTGGGACCTGGCTCTGAAGATGTTTTGCTTCTTCAGTAACACACACAGGCTACTTTTTCTCATGGACTGGATTCTCGTAGTCAGCGCACTGCACTGCTAACCTATTTGTGCTTATTCATCAATATTTTCTTTACGGGATTTAACATTAATGTAACATTTGCATGTTACATTATACAGGGTGTTTCAAAATGATGGACCTGAGATTTGAAATTGTAAATCTAGAGTTTACTTGATGAAACCAATTTGTTTATTTAACCCTTTGTAACCTGTTGTGTAGTAACACATCATTTTGAAATATACTGCTTTGACATTGGGTCTATTTTTTTGAAACGCCCTGTATTTCTAATCTATCTAGTGTATTTACTACCTATTTTAGTGTATAATGTTTGTCTAATTGTTTGTTTAGATTTCTTTTTATAAAAATAATTAGCCAGGAATGCCACTCTCAGGCTTTATAGTATATCACAAATGTGATATTACATTTTTTTATACAATGCAACCCTAGGAACACTGTTTGTAGGTAGCTATCTACTGTAGTCGGGTAGACCAGAGCTAAGGTGACAACTCTCATGTGAATTAGCACCATTCTAGTTTGGGATGACAATTCAGAGTCTTCGCGGAATTACAGAATTACTATAAGAGGCATTTTTGGGTTTTGAATATTGGCTGACTGGCACTGAAGTGGAGTGTACATTTATGGCAGTGTGGGCTGGCCCATTTCAGTAGGCAGGACATCCTTAGTTTATAATAAAAACTATAGTAAAAAAAAAAGTATATTTTGAAACTATTATTTTTAAAGGTTTTTGTTTTGCTTTACTTTAATAAAATAAATTGGCCAAAAATAAATTAACATTCTATTTATTACTTTATCAATATGCTATAGGTGCGAGTGTCATCAATACAATTCCTGCAGCATCTCATATGTAATTTTATAAGAACACACAAACAAGCTACTCATTTAGCAACAACACAATTAGCCTCTTGTATAGACCTATTGGCAATACACTGACACATTTTTTTAACTGATTAACAATTTTAAATGTTCAGTTCAAATATGCATTTGTCACATAGATAAGCATGTTTCCGTTTGTATGGATAGTATAGGCATACACAACATAGCCCAATAGCATAATGTATGTAGCCCTAACGTATATGTTGCCCAACCAGCTGTGTTGTGCGGTGACTGACCGCATCGGTTACCACAACGAGCACACAAGTCTACACATGGTGTACAGCCCTATGCCTAGACGAGTTGGGTGGGGAATATATGTAGGGAACAAACTTCATTGCGCTCTCCTATTTGCGTCACAAGTCCAACACACCTGAAAGGGAGCAGCAGTACACACCGCTGAGTGTGGCTGCAGTAGGCTATGGACGCTCATATCAAAGCTGGAGAAGTCTATCTTCAACCGCGAAAACCTACCAAGGTGAGTTTTTATTTTTTTGTGTGTGTCATGTCAAACCTTCAAATCTGTTATTGTATCCTATTATTAACAGAACTACCTTTTAACTACCTTTTATGAAGGGCTATAACAAGCACAGTATATGGAATAGATTACTGCCAAGATAAATTGTAGTCTATTTAAAACATTGATATATAACTACACAAAGAAATGTTAGCTATTTTGTTTGAAATTCTGTTATCTCTGTGTGTGTGTGTGAGACCAACAATAAACATTTTCCTGAGCTCTATTTAAGCCCCAACCAAGTAAAGGCTCACCTTAAAACCCCAATTGGCGGTGTAGCTATATCCTACAGTAACCTATGTTAACTGGCCTACTTAGTAGACATATTGGCTACAGTGTATTTTCACGTTTAAGGTTTAACAGTAGAGCAGAAAGGCAGACAAGTTCTGACAGGACTGTTTCCACATAGAACATTCCTTCACACGCATTAGGCCTGATATGACTGCCCCCTATGGGTATTTGTAATCACTGTGTAATGTTCTTTCCTTCCTTGGTAAAGTAGGCGCTGATGTTTAACAACTGTAATATAGCCTGCAACAATTAAATCTACTTTTTAGATTACAGAAAATAGCCCATAGCAAAAGTAGAAATTGCCTAGTAGAAACCAGATACAATCACTTTTTGTTTTCTCTCTCAATTTCTGACGGATAACTGCATGTTTTCTATTTTTAATAAGAAGGGAATAATACATATATGTGAAATTAGAGGTGATAAAAAAGAATTTTGAGAGCTGGTTAATAAACATCACAGGTGATAAAAGTTTTAGAATAGTACAATATATAAAACCATAGCCTGCCACATAACACACTATTAATTTGCAAGCTTCAGCTTTATGTTGGTTTGCTACAGTAGGCCTAGTCAGTTTAGAAAATCTTAGTAAAATAATCTTGTTTGTGCCAATATGTGTCAATAAATGTGAGTATCAGAAAAATAGCAAACTTCTACCAATCTAACATTGTAAAGACTTCCAATACTTCATTAACTGAATGGCTAAACTATGCTGATTGGCACAAACTATAAAACAATATTAGAAGGTAAAACAAGCTTGTGCGCTCATGGTCTAAATAAATGTTCTGTGTTCATCAAGCAGAAAATAATCAGATCGGTTGTATAATACCTAATATATATACCTAATATAATACCTAATTGGGAGCGCTGTACATCTGCTTCCTCAGTGAGGGCAGTTCACACTATCCATGTAGTACATATTCCTCATTCATGAATCACTTCAAGTCATGGTTACATGACCACCAGGGGTGTGGTCATGCATCATGTTACCTGTCCAGATATACAATAGTAGCTTATGGCAATTTAACTGCACTGGTACATTTACAGACATGTGTCCTACACATTTTCCCTGTAATGCTCAGCTTAACAAAGCCCCCTCTCATTCCTGTCCTTCCCCTCATCAGAAGTGGAAGCACATGTGGATGACACTTTATCCCCCCAGTCGCTCTGCGGTGGGGCGACTGGAAATCCAAGATATGGGTATGTCCAAGGGAGGTAATAATAACTTCCTTCCTTCTTTCAAAAAAATAGTCAATATGCCATTGTCTTGTTATGTGGTTGTTTAGTTTGACAAGCCACATTAAAACTATTATTATTACTGTTAATAGCAAATATACATGTTATATAAATTAATACTATTACATTATACAGTATATAACTACTAAGTCTGGTGTAATTACATTTTTCATTCATGCCGTTTTTTTTTTTACAATGTATCTTTTAATTTTTAAGTAACATATTGTAAATCAAATTGGCTATGAAAATGGAACAAAACTATAAATCAAGTGCCTTTTTAGTGTAGCTGATCGTTTAAAGCTATTGGTTTCGTGGCATGAATTTACAGTGTCTTTGTTCTGTATACTATTGTATTTTCTCTACTCCAATTTGCTATAATATACTGCAGTGTCTTTAAATACATGTATTATGGATTATGTCTAAGTACTTTTGGAGATAAATTAAGCTTGGTCCAGTTTCCTGACATTATAACTGTAAATTGACAACATTCAAGAAGAATGGGGCTGAATATGAACATTTCTTAACTATCTATTTAATAAAACACCCAGGTACATATAACGTATCTCCGTGTGCATAATGTGAAGAGGTGACATCTGGCCCTCTATCCTCCAGGGGGCAGTGCCAATGTGGTGCTTGGCTCTGGGATCTGGAGAGATGGGAAGGTGAAGATGATCAGGCTGTCAGAGGTGCTCACTGTCTTGGCTCTGCCTCCTCAAGCTGAGGCCTGTCCCAAGGTAAACCTCAGCATCTACATGTGTGTTACAGTTGTTCTTTAACAGGCTTCTGCAGCAGAGATTGATAACGACACATTCATTTGAATCAGGTGTGTTGGAGCATACCGGACAGTGGGTCCCCAGGACCAGGGTTGAGAAACACTGCTTTACATCACTGCCTAGCACAAAAGGAAAAACAATACAAACAAAGATATACCCCTAGAACTGTATTGCTACAGCACTGTCATCTATATGCTTGTTAATTGATTGTTAGATATTTTAGAGATCTAGTTCTCTAAAATATCTAACTAGCTGGTAGATCATTGGTTGACCACCTACCACTTCATTGGTGAAAGCTGAGATTTACCTGTGAGCAGCTAAACTGTTCAGGACACATTTACCAATAAGTATCATATGCAGCTCATTCATCCATTTAGTCATATGTAATGACAAGCAATGAACTAATGCCTAGATGATTTGTGGGGGGTCTGACTATTAAGCACAGCATTAGTCAAATACATTTTGATCAACATACCATAAGCAATTGATAATGTAGGAAACGGCAGAAAATTGTACATAACCATTTGCGTGAATGTGACAAAGCATTTTGCAATTTGTTAAGCAATGAGAAATTGCTTTCATGATGTCCTTGATTATATAACACTGTATTTACACAAGACCTTCTAAACACCACAAATGGTTTTGCTCTCAATACATTAAAGATTGTATTATGAATTAGAGCATCACAACAAACGCATTCCACAAGCGTTAATAAGGACGTGTCTCTTATGGTGCATGTAGGACAACATGTCGGCATTCTGTGTGGAGACGGAGGAGAGAAAGCTGGTGTTTGCTGTCATGAAAGACGAGTGTGCGGGATGGGTTGACAGGTTGTGTGATATTGCATTTCAGGTGAGCGAGTGTGAACCTCATACGTACACAGTAGCTGTCATGTGGGATGTTAATGGTCCTCTTCTTCTTTCTCACAGAGAGGCACATGGTGTAGTTCAGCTTCTGTTTCTCAGCTCCAGATGAAGGAGAACCAAATATATGCCACCAGAGAGAGAGGTTTGAATCCATGCATACTTTCTTTCACTTGTTGTGCATTTCCATTGTTAAGGTTATCATGAGCTTTAATCTATGGGGTCATATCTGAAATCACACTCTCAATCACTCATTAATATTGAACACAGTTGTGTTTATAATATATAACAGTGTATATATAATATATAGGGCAACAACTACAGACTGAATGAGGAAGCCATGTTAACTGTATTCTCTTTCATTCCCTTCACTCTCCATGTAGTCCGTGAGTTTCTAGTTCATGTGCAGCAGACGGATGCAGCTGCATGTTGTGGCCTGCAGGGGGCGTCTTGGTTGCAGGTGGGACAGGACGGACTAGTGCTGAGAGAAAGTGAGAAGAACAGAAGCAATGTTTGGGAATGGCCCTACAAGCTGCTGAGGCGCTATGGAAAAGACAAGGTGAATTCCATGGTTGCCACGGCGACGCTGACACAAACAACATAATGTCTTGTAGACAACAGTCCAGGTGTCGCCTCATCAAATTCAGCTAACATGGCAAACGTTTGTGAGCATGTGCAGACGGGGTGAGGCGGTATTCTCGGCGAATACACATAGACACTGTGACAGTTGGAACTGGAACACTTTTGTAATGTTTACACAAAACGCTCAAATTAAGTTAAAAGCCTTCGCCGCGAACGTTCGTCTCAGTTTGACGAATTTGAACGCACCTCTGGTCACAGCAGTTGTTAGAAACGAGAACACAAGGTCATACAGCTTACAGCCAGCCTTTGATGAATCATGTGATGGATGGCCTTCCAGCCAGGACCAGTGTTGGGCAGTAACTAGTTACTGTAATATCATTACTTTTCAGTAACTAGTAGTGTAACTAATTACTATTTCCAAAACAGTAATATTACAATTAATAATCCAAGTAATGCTGCATTACTGTGTTACAAGAATGAGACTTCTGGTCCTAGCAACCTTAGGGTAGGCTAATTGAACCAGCCTGTCAATCATCTGGTTTGAGAGGCTGCAATGTTTTCATGTTGGCTGATTATTGACACTAAGAATTATTATTGTTCCAATAAAGAGGATTTAATTCTAAAATGAGCTGGCTACACAGGTTGTCATATTTCTGAAGGAGCAAGACAGGGTAGTGATTGTGAAAGTAATATAGTAATGTAACTAGTAACGTAACTAATTACTTTTAATACCCAAGTAACAAGCAAAGTAATGTTATTACTTTTTGAAGGAGTATCTAATAAGTAAATAGTAACTTGAGTAACTTGCCCAACACTGGCCAGGACATCGTATCTCTAACATGTATGTTTTCTTTTCCTCAGTTGGTTCTGAGCATTGAAGCAGGTAGGCGCTGTGACTCTGGCCCTGGGACTTTCAGCTTTGAGACAGAGCAAGCAGGGGAAATATTTTCCCTCATGGAGGCGATGATAAAGCAGCAGTGTGTGAGTTCTGACAGCGCAGGCAATCATTTATCTGTCACTACCACGGGGACAGCCAATAGGAGACAGAATCTTCCTCTGCCCAAAATACCTGACATGGCAACTGTGGCTGCCAGTTTTGAAGAAAACCTGAATGTACAAATCAGGAAATCTCCTGGTTCAGAGGCGGGTGTGTATGCTCAGCCAATCGATTCACTTGGTCGAACCAAACCACTACTGCATGCAGCAACAGATGTGTATGTGGACCCAGCAGATATCCTTCCCATCATACCTCCATCAATAGGTGCAACAGAAGCCCCGCCCATTCTCTCCTCTGTTTCCTGTTCCAATATACACGGTGATCAACCAGAGCCTGTCTATTCAGAGGTGTTTGACAATATCCATCCACACCGGGTTCAGAACAACAAAGCAAGTGGTTTTGGAGATGCTGAACCTATTTATTATGAACCCACAAGAGAGACTGGTGGACCAGCACATATCACTGTTTCTAAACCCGATCCATTTTCTCACCTTTATGCTCAAGTCCACAAACATCCATCCTCGTGTGTTCTCACTGAGAAATACACTTCTACTGTGAAAGACTAGCCCCTCTCTGACACCAACTAAGACTACAAGCAAACATTGAACGTTTTCTCAAGCCCAAATGACTTTACACTTGACATATTTATGGCGTTCTAAAGAATTCTACAAAATACCGTCCTGACTAATTTAAACATTTTTTTCTTCTTTTTTTAATCTATATTGTTAAAGGGTAGTGTGTATTTATTGGCCAGAGTGGAGTAAAGATGGATTATTGTATTAATGGTAAGAATGTGTGATCTTAAATGTATTATAGGCTACATATACTGTATATATTGTAAACATGATTACATGAATATAGCAGCTGAGGTTTTATGTGACATCTAGGGGGAGATTAGATGTATAGGTAGTTTAATTATATACATTATTATACAATATGTTTTAACTTTCTGCTGCAACAAGTTTTCTGTTCTCTCTGCCACATATCGGTAGCTACCTTTTACCTCATTAGTAACATATTGAATTATTTACTTCTGTAATTTAATAACAGAATGAGAAATAAAAACACAGACACTGCATGGACCCTTATCAGTACACATATATATTTTGTTTCATTTTATTTATATATGCAAGCAAGTTTTATTCATACAATTGGAGAAAAAAAGCCACTGTCTGCCTATGGTGTTGGCACAAATATGTACACAAACCAATATATCAGAATATCAGATATTGCCTGCAACTAAACAGTGAATTACAAAAGAAAGTTCTGAGGAGAGATGTCTTTCCTCCTGGCTGATATAACGCATGTATAATCATACAGGACATCGGAAGATGCAGGGCGAGCTCAATTTGTTCAGACACAAATTATAATCATTTTATAAATGTTTTTAAAGCTATTTTTTTTCTATTTATAGATGCGTACCAGTGAGAAAATACAATCAGATTTTAATTAAGTGCACAATTAAGAAATAATAAAATCTGAATGAATTATATTTGGTTTAATTTTAGATCACACTTTATGCTGATTTGAGGTCAGTTTTGTGATTTCTGCCATGGAATATGGATTTTACAAGGGCATAGTTAAAACTTTGTCAGTGGGTAGACAGCACATAGGATTCTTAGAGGCCTATATAATAACTGATATTCACAACAAAAACAAGTGACTCACAGGGAGCTAAACAAATCACTCACATCTTCTCTCTGGCAGTGAATCGACCCTGAAATAGGATACTGTAGTGTAACCAAGGGGAGGAAGTGATATTTTGCTTGTTTTTCCCTCATTTAACTATGTTAAGCATATCTTCAACTCAGGCCTGAGCTGATAGAATGCCAACTAACAGAAATAGATTTTGCCAGGCAGGGCTAATTCATCCCAGAATAATGAAGATGTGAGATTGTGTTGGGCTCAATGCCATAGGTAGCCAGTGCATTACGTTACACCAGAGGTTCATATATATGTTTTTGGACAAGCAACAACAAAGGTGTTTTATTGATGCCTTTTTAGATCTACAATCATAGATGCATGCATGTCTCATAAATCTAAAATAATTAGTGTTATCTGTGTTTTACCTCAAGGTTGATCAAAAGGCTATATTGCTCTGGTAGTAAACGACATAGCAGGCCAGCTTGGCAACACCATTAGCAACAGGAAGCGCAACACAGCACATTGAAAAGTGGGAAAAATAACTACAGCAGAACAGCTCCAATGGAAAAAGGAATTAAATAAAAACGACAAAAATTACATTTTTTTTGTTTTGTTTTAATCAGAAAAACTATGACCATTAAATGCATAACCATGCCACAAATAACAACTAGATTTACTGTCTTTTTTTTTTTTACCTAGTACAAGATGTTGAATATTATTATGAATTCATTCATTATCATCATTATTTCTTAGTGTAACCAATGCGGCAAGAATATACACACGTCCCAGTTGTGGGATTCCAATGCACTTACACACCAAGATTTCACAATGGGTCAATAAGTGCACAAAAAAAAGTCTTTTTTTTTATCTGACAAGACTTGTCCATTGTCAGGCAACCAAATGATAGAATACTGTTACTGGAAAACTATACCCATAAAAATACTGACTGTAGGCAAGGCAGCCAATACACATACCTGAACAGGTCACACATCTGGTGGAATGTTGTACAGTCAATGCTGTATTTCTGAAAGTAACACCTGACTGCATTTACACAATCAACAAATCTAGATTAAACATCGGAACCACATGGTTGCTCTGTGTCCATACAGATCTATTGGTTTTTATGGTATGCAATGCTCATTACTTATTTCATCATACTGTATAAGTGATTTTTTATACAGCAGTAAAATATTTCATCTTTCGGGGATGGTCTTTGATATCCCCGCAGCAACGCATACATACTCATCAATGCAAACATATTCAGGATGCGTTTATATTGGACAAGCCAAGCGATATTCTCTATTGTGTAGAGTTAGAAAAGCAGATTTGTTTGTTTCTGTGTAAATGCAGCTCCCATATTGATTAGACCCAGGAAACTGGGAATATCTGTCCTCTCCAGACAATAACCGAAAAGACTACTTGTCTCGTATTCTAACCTCAAGTGTTTCATAATCGTATCCTAACTGTATATAGATACATAGGTACATTGCTGAATATGGTGCACAAAAAAATTACACTTATCTCCTATTTTTTGTATTTTAAATGATATAGGATCACATTTAAAAAGTGAAATGTTATTGGCAAAAAAAAAAGATAATTATGGCTCAAGATGATGACTGTGTGTGTGCTAGCTTGTGTGTGGTATAGCCTTTTCAAATGAACCTTACAGTGGGTTATGCCATACCATCATTGACCATCTGTGAGCACCAAAGTCATCACAACTACGTTACCAGTAATAGCCATTCTTTCTCAGCCCATCTCTATTGGCAGATAGAGAATTGTTGCCTCTCTTGCGTTCCAGCATGACATAGCCTCAGACAATAAATACAAACATACAATCCCCTCACTGCAATGATTGGCTCAGCATGGCCTAATGTAAAATGCATGCACTGTGACAGAGTTGGTCCTTAAGTGTAGATTGTAGCTATGCTGATCTATCACCACCTTATCTTACTGTCATAAGCTAAACCTGCTTGTGGACTATGCAAAAAATAAATGTTTATGAATGTGAACATTAGTTCAATAGATAAAGCAGATGCCACGAGGCCAGCTTCACTCTTCTCATCTAATGTTTCTACTGCCTGTCAGCACACAAAAAGTTAACAGCTTTGGACAATTATGTAGAAATTCAACCTGCAAATGAAATGCAACTGTTTGGTCCTAACACCAGTACAGAGATTGAAGTGTACAAAAAGAGAATTCCATTGAGTTTGTGTGTGTGTGTGTGTGTGTGTGGTGTGTGTGTGTGTGTGTGTGTGTGTGTGTGTGTATGGGGGGGAGGGGGG
>JAODOY010053774.1:0-16119 GCA_025399855.1 Forbesichthys papilliferus | reverse complement strand
TCCATGCTATCAGCCCTATGTTCCCCCTGTTAGTCCCAACCTCCATGCTATCAGCCCTATGTTCCCCCTGTTAGTCCCAACCTCCATGCTATCAGCCCTATGTTCCCCCTGTTAGTCCCAACCAGCCCTTATGACCCCACAAGTTTTGTCCTTACCTCATTGGATTCACACATCTTGAAAAACTTATCAGATCCTGTGCACACTTTCCTCTCCTCAGAGATGGACACCACACCTAAGGAACAGTAACCCTTGTGTCAACCTTTCATCCATCCATCATTCTGACTGTTATAGCGTTAAAGGTTAATACAGGATGTGATGCATGATCGTCTCACCAAACTGGCGCAGGTCCAGGCAGAAGTTAGCTCCCTCCACCTGGCTGGTGTTTTGGCACATGGACCAGACGTTGAAGTACATGAAGACAGGCAGGCTGGTGAAGGCAGTCACTCCAAGCCACACCAGGAAAAACAGATAGGCCAGGAACATCAGCTAGAAAGCAAGACAGAGCAAGACATAATACATTTATAGTGCTGTTTCACCACCAGGGTCTACCAACCCTAACAAAATGTCACAATAATAATAATAATAATAATAATAATCCTACATTTACATTTCAAACTCATTTTGCCACGGGTCACAGTCCCAACACTGCGTTAAAATATCAACACAACACTATTCGTGTGATTCGTGAGCATAATTCTTACAAATGCGGTGAGACAACGACCACAGGCTGTGATCTTGAATTCTCCGTAGAGATCCCTTATCGCTCCAGTGGTGAAGAACCCTTCCACCAACAACAGCACACCAAACACAAAGAATCCAGCTGCCAGCCCATAGATGATATACTTCAGGATGTCAATACTGCAGAAAGAACAACACAAAAACATCTCACATTCTTTGTTTCTGCTGTGACTTGAGGCCAGTTGATCTGAGGTTAGGTTACTCACACATTTATAGCCAAGTTAAACTACAGCAGCTGCCGCAAGCAATAAGCTGGTACAGATATTTCAGAAAAGGGGTACTATGTGTACTTTCACAGCCAGGTCCATAATATGTACTTACATGGTGAAAACGTCCAGCCCTGAGCCCGGGGCTTGGATGAGTTCAAAGTAGTTCTGGAGGATGGTGACAGTGCCAGTCAAAGCCTCGTGGCCACACCCACAGAACAAGGCCACGCCCATGTAGAGGATAATGGTGGCAATGAGAGAAGCCCAAGGCAGGCTGCCCACACATCTCTCACAACACTCCTTACAACCTACAGATCACAGATACACATATATGACAGATATGACATGAGTAACACAGTATGAGATCAATAACATTTTAACAGTTTACCTAACAGGGACGGTAACCTCACACACCTTGGGGTGTACTCCTTACTGTGCTGAATGCTTTCTTCTCTACTCCTCTCCTAACAGATCTAATAGGCTCACACTTTCTCTATCCTCCCACTGCTGTATACAATGTGCACCTTTGTGCACAGTTGTGTTCAGAACAAAAACAGTGAACTAGGAAAAGTGCGTTTCTGCTGGTGTTTTAAAGGCAGGGTCAGTCTTTCTTGCTAACATCAAGCTCAAATCAAAACACTATCGCTCCAAGGTCCTCACACGTCGAAATGCATTGTGAAGCAAAGCGTAGTGCTAAGGCTTTATTGATATGAGTGATGTTCGCCGTGTCGAAGTATTACATTATTTTATCAACACACAAAGAGAACGGTAAAATAGCAAAATGCGAGGAGATATTTGGTGTAATAATGTGTATTAGCATACAATTAGCTTGCAATACCAATAGCTGACTTTACCTTTAAGTCTAGCTATCATGATGGCTGTTTGAAACTACGCCACCCAGTCTCTATGATTATCTTAATAATGCCATCAATATTTTTCCAAAGGATCTTAATGAATGACGCAAACATTACATACAACACCTATAGACAATATAGGTGAGTTAGAATATGGCATGAGCTTTTCAGTTATTTTTGTAACCAGGAATGACTGCAAATGAATGTGCACTATAGTCCATAATAGGATAGATAGATAGGCTGTACAGTTGAGGCCACTGCAAACCCATTTAAAGATGTGTGGTGCTCATGGGGTTGACTTGTCATGTGTGAATTCATGATTAATTAATAATCAGTTCATATTAAGTCTCCAATTAGAACTGAATCATGACTAGAAGATCACGCATAGAGAAAGAAATGACCACTTACATGTTCTCACCTCACTAGTTACATATATTATTTTGTGTGTGCATGCAGTGTCAGGTTTAATTGTCCAGCAGTTGCCATGTCAACAGGGGTGTGGCAGGACCCCGTTGACCCACTTTGCCTGTAGTGTTGTCATGACAACAGGGTCTACCTAAAACCAGTCATTTCCCACACACATGCACACACGCACACAAATATAATCTCTTTACATTCTCTTGCAAGAAGTGTTACAACTTTGTGTGTGTGTGTGTGTGTGTGCACGCATGAACGCATTATTATGTGCAAAATACATGGGAGATGTCTGCATGTTTATATGTTTGTAAAAAGAAAATATCCTTAGAGTGTCGTATGTGTTATATCAGTGATAAAATTATATTTAAAATTATATTATATTTAGACTTAAATGAAATAAGTGAAACAGTTATCCTGTATTAATTTACTGTGTGTAAATACAGTATACTAATTTCATATATTTTTATAAATATAATTTCTTCACTGAAATAACACATAATCTCTAAGGATTTTTTTATTTTTGCTTTTTTGTACTGTATACAAATATACAGTATATTCAGGTGGAAAATACATTTGTATTAACAACCATATATCCAATATGGACTGTGCCATTTTTTGCCTCATTTTGGCTTATTGATATTTTGAAATTGTGTGCAGTTCTGTATATTATCTGTAGACAATGACTGCTCTATTTACCTGCAATTTCATAAACACATACACAGACAAAAGCTGGTTATTTATAATGGCACAGGCACACACATTCAGCTCCAATGCATTAGGAGAATGGTTCCTCATTAGCCTGTGATTTGGACAGCACAATCTAGACGCTGATTTTTACAGGTGCCATCGCTATACTGTGGGTGAGTGTACGTGTGTTCATGTCAATTGCCCAGTTCTGTGTGTGTGTGTCTAGGCAGGTTTACACACATTGACACTGGACCATGTAGGTCGTGAAGACTCGTGATATGTCTTCTGCTAGCACAGCCCACTATTTGTCCCTTTCTGTTTTCCTGCTCTGAGCTGCATGATACCACTCATTGTTTACAATAGTAAACAGTTAACACAGTTAGCAGTTAGTTAGTGAATGCAACAACCAATTAGTTGGCTTCTACTGATCTTACAATAAACTGTCTGCAAGGATTCAGTATAGTCATTCTCTATCACATCAAACAATATAAACATGGAACCCCTCAGGTTGTAGCAGTTATTTTACATTACATGTATAGTATTTAGGAGATGCTTTAATCCAAACTGATTTACAATTAGTACTGTATATTTGTCAATAGATGAATTCTGTTAGAATAATGACAGCAGTGCTAACACATATACCAACATGTCATTCAATACTCAAAGTTAAATGTTAAAGCCCAATATAAAAGGATAATTGTCAAGACAGAGGTGTCCCACCCTGACAGGTAAGTAAATAAGTAACATTGAGTTATATAGTGCTTTTCACTGAGTGCTTTACAATAAAAGCAATACAATACGGCAAAGGTAAAAAGAAACAGTACAGCCTATTACAACACAATAAACAGGAAAAACGACATAATAGCAATACTATAAACATAGTGGTTCAGCTATGAAGCCAAACAATTAGTCAAATGTCAAATGACTGTAAAAATAAGTGTTTGAAAGACTCAGCAGAGACGGCAACATGAGCAACAAGATGGGCAAAGCAGTCATCAAAGTGTGTATTAAGTAGTGTCTACATGCCCATAGAGTCTTGAGAAGAGGTTTTATCAGTAATGTGTTTGTGCGGGTGCATTTTCTGGGGCTTTAAGGATTACTTTTCAATACTAAAAGTATCCCATTTACTTTGTGGCTAAGACTTTATATGCTATAGAAATGTAATATTAGTAGGCATATTTATTAGAAGACTCATTGGTTTAATAGTCCCGTAAGTACAATGTCAATATTTATGATTATGTATCTACTGAACCCAGTGTACCTAACAGTGCTAATGTAAGTACCAGTAATAGCAACATAAACAGTTAAAGATATTGGTAGTTGTTGATGGAAAGCATTTAGGCCTATAGAAGGTATATTTCACCAGAGCAATTGAATCAATTAGGGAATGCTATCAAATCTATCTTAATTAGGTCTACTTACTGTATTTATAAGAGCAGATCATTCCTTCTTACAGTCCTTTTCATTTACTGTACTGTTTTTAAATGTTTTATTACACTGAAAACACTTTCAGTTAACATATTTATTTGAAATATCTTCCATCCATCCATCTATCCATCTATCCATTCATCATCTTGACTGCCTATTAGGGTTGTGGTGAAATATCTTAGTACATTACTTTGAGTGATGCAATAGCTGCATTGTAGCTATATTCAATATTTATGGAGTTTTAGATGAAGGACAGTTGCCTTTAATATTACAGTAGTTGATATGTCCTCATTCAATCGGCTTAAAAAAGATTTAGAACATATATACTCATAAACACAAAAGCTGCCAACTGCAGTGCAGTTTGCAAGACACCCACTCCTAGAAAGCATTTCAACAGTATTGAAATTAATTTGTGTTCTATTTGGCCTGACAGGATCTATGGAACACATTTTTAATCGATTAATCGTAAATAATATATTATTTTGTTATATGATTACTGTACTGGAATGAAATGGTTTACTAGTGCTATTGCATATAACGTCTTACCAGTAGACACATGTAACAGGAACAACTTTTAAAAATTTAAAATATAAATAAAATATATTGATTTATATAGCTGAAAACAGGCAATCTCAGACATATTTTTCAGAGATCTTTCACCCTGGGGAATGAAATTAGGCATCAGACTCATTTTACAGTAATCTCTGAATCTTAACCTAAAAAACCTAAAAATAATTGGTTATAGAAGCTTAACATGCTTCTAAATCAGATTTGAACAGAAATAAGACCACAATGTGTCTCGTGGTTATGATGTGGTTGGTGATGTGGTTATGAGCAGAACTGACTGGCATACCCATATAGCTCTATGGGTGCACCCCAGAAAACCGTACCATCACCATTTCTTCACCCTCAACGCCTCATTTGTCATTTCTCTTTTGGATGTGCGACCTGTAGAGGTTCTCTGGCAACCATTAGCTGCATCAGGAGATTTAAGGAGGAGGCATACAGAGTGGATTACGGCAGATGATTCCGCATCAAGCACCTGCAGCTCACCCCCACGAAGACGATAAAGTTGGTGGTGGTTGTCTGATCAAGTAGCCCCAGACCATCCTTACCAACATGGGGGAGGGAGTTGAAATGGTGGACTACAGGTCCTCAAGAGATGTTCTCAGAGATTCCTACATGTTCTCAGATATCCCTACATGTTCTCACAGATTCCTGCATGTTCTCACATATTCTTACATGTTCTCAGAGATTCCTAAATGTTCTAAAAGACCCCTACATTTTCTCACAGATTCCCGCATGTTCTCAGATATTCCAATGTTCTCAGAGATTCCTAGCTGTTCTCACAGAATCCTGCATATTCTCAGGAGCTTCCTACATGTTCTCATGAGTGCAGTTAAACAGAAACCTGGAGTTGGCCAGCAACAGAGACCCACTATAGGAAAGGCTCATCCCTCCCCACTGCACTACAAGTGCCTTAGGCATTCATTTGTACAGGCAGCCATCAGACTGCTGTAAGTGGTCTACACACCACTTTGGTTCACTACAGTACCTGCGAAATTACAGCCAAACATACTTTAAGCACTATTTTGTTGTCCTTAATACTGTATATCTTGTAGATATAATACCGTCATTATCAGTAGTTGTTAGAGTTAGAATGATATGCCACTTAATAGCCTATATCAAATAGGTATCTCATTATTGATGTCCCTTTGATATATAGACTATGGCATTCCAAAACGACCTTCTTCCACATAAAGTAGCAACCCCCATGAGTTGGTACCCCATATGACAAGAACCTAAATAAAAGTAATTTGATTCGTTTGTGCTCGCAACATATTTCTTTAGCCAAAATCGTTTTAGATCAATTACTGTAAAACAATAGGTGTTTTGATGTGATGTCCCCTGCATATCATTATTTTTCTGTAATTTAATTGCAAACAAAACAAAAATGTATACTTCAATATTTTAATTTATATTGAGGTTTATTTTGTGTAAACAGATCACATTATCGTCCTCAAGATAATCTTGTGCTGGAATAGGCCGAATAAGATAAAATGATTTGCCACACATTGTTATTATAAACAATGCACAAATGAAGTGAAATACGTTTATTCACATTCTTGTGAGTGGGGTGCCAACTTCACGGAGGCAAAGAAGCAGTGTTAATTATATAATAACTCTTATCTCTCTGGCTAATTATTACTGGGTGTACCTAATCCACGCCTAGTTCACAAGATTACAGCAAGACAGTGCCCCTGGTGGCCGTCCATGCATGTAGTCCTTATGGAGACATTTTTTGCTGAAACTAAGTCAAACTGGATTGGAAAACACGATATACATTTATCAAAGTGACTTTACCAAAGCAGCGTAACTGATCAATGAAAGAAATTATAAGAACTATCTGTGATTTTGTTTCACTAATGCCCTGAAATGTCAGGAAACAAATGCTGGAATTTGGTCTCGACCTCTATTGTCTTCAATGTACTGTACAGTATGGCACAAACAAATCGCTTAGGCTTTTGGAGGTAAGTATCTTTGTTACTTTTCATATCCCACTTGTTGTCCATCTCTCTCTCCTCTCCTGCCTCCTGCTAAGCTCCTTTCCATGCTCCTCTTTCAGCCCGGGGGCCCTGTAAATTGATTCATATTGACATATCCCCCACTCCATTAAGTTGCTTTCTATTAGTGGTCATGATAATATACAGTAGGTGTGTGTTTACCTTCCATATCAATTTTCACAATTTAATTTGGGATTACATATTCCCTCTAGGTGGACCCTAGATATTTTCACACACGCAGGCATTCTTTCCAGGTTTTTGCTAAAGGAACAAACATGTAAATGTTCATATTTAGCATCCACCCTTGAGACAAGTCTGATCTCTCAAGCTTCACTTTGTTTCCTGCTACTGTAAATCTAGTCTGGACGCCTCCAGTCAAATAACCAGACCACTATAGTTCAATCTTTTGGTCGACTTTTAAATGTTTAAGGCCCAGCATATACAATCCTTAGATACTCAGGCCGATACCAAGCCTGCTATTATTCCCCTCTCTACCTCTCCCCCTGCATCCCACCCCACCCCACCCCCCCTCCAGAAAGTGGGTCAGAAGATGCTGTATGAAAGATGCAACAACACAGCATGGGAACAGCAACAGCACTGTGATTGTGTCAATATGAATATTAGTCTCTATAAATCATCACATTAATTCCATGCACATTTCTGTGACTGTTATGATTGCGTCATTTCAACTGGGTGGACCTAATTTCCTTCTCATTGTATGCATGTATTTTATGTATTCAATTATTTGAGCTCCTTCGGGGCGCAAATAATAATAATAATAATAATAATAATAACACGTGTAACAGTAGTCTGTCTCATTATCAGGATGCTTTCTCACACTCATTTGTGTATTGTTTTCTTTTCTTTGCTGCCCATTCGTTTCACCTTTAATCAATTCACACGCACACACAAACATACATACAGATAGTGTGTTGGGACTTCTGCCGCTGTAAAATGAAGGAATATGAATGCGATACATACATAAACTAAGATGGTAGGGCAAGATAATGCAGCGAATGGAGGAATGGGTGTGTGAGACAAAGCATCTGTTTTCTCCAACCGTCGCTTCTCGCCCGTTCCGCTCTCTGATTGGCCTAAGCTGTTTCCCTCCAGAAACGCACCTATCACACAACGGAAGCTCACGCCTTAACCTTATTGTCATAGAATCCCAGTTTAAAATCCAAATCATACAGTACATTCATAGGCTACGTGTATTTCCACGCATAAAGAGCATATGTACGTGATTCAGGCTCAAGGTATGATGTAGATAACGGCCATTACAGCCAACGGGCACGCCCATTCTCCCAGCCATGGACAACAACAAGAATATAAAAACCACCAGACGCAGTAAATCCTATTTCAATGGAGCAGTACGTCACACACGCACAAAAGTACAAAAATAAAAAAGAAATGAAATGTTACATAATGGAGAGTGATAATAATAATAATAATAATAGAAGAGATAGGGAATGGATGAGAGCGTGATGGTGGGATGGAGAAGGGGGAGAGAGACATATGGAGGTGGTAGCTACGTGAGGGAAACTGGGAGAAACCAAAAGGTAGAAACGCCAGCTGAGGAAAGGAGGGAGACAATTGTGGACATGGACTTGGGGACAGATGGAGAGACAGACAGACAGATGGGTAAAGCCGTGAGAGGCTTGGGAGGGGAGAGGAAAAGGCAGTCTGACAAGCGTGAAGCGCTAACAATGAAGCCTAACAAAGAGTCCAACGGAGGCATCAATCACTGCCCCCCCCCCCCATCTCCCTCACACCCCCTCCCTTTCTCACCCTACCACTCCCACTGTGTCCCTCTCGTCTCACCCAAAGCAACGTCGACCATCTGATGCATCATCTGCCCCTCAGCCCCAATACAAACCCTCATGTGTTTACCAATCCATGTATTCCTCTGTCCGTTTGTCCGTCCGTCCATTCACCCAGGCACACCACCAAGCCAAATGCGGTGTTTATCATTCCCAAGTATGCCTACACAAATGGCCTCAGAGCCAACAGTCTCCTGCTCTGTGCACGACATCATTGTAAAAATACCGTCAGTAAATAGACATTTAAACACAGAGCTGACGATCTCCGTCACACATACAGTGTATCTGAATGTCTGCTATATGCACAAAGGAACACAGAGAGATGCACGGGCTGAATCCTAAATCAGAAGAAAAGAGAGACTGATTTTAAAATTAGAAATATTATTCCGTTATTTTTACCTTTCTGGCTCTGCGATTCATCCATGTTTTCCTCCATTGTTGCAGTTCACGCTGGCTTTGTCCCCCTGTCGTTTCACAAAGCTGTTTAAAGCCTCTCGCTATCGCTCGGCAGTGTGTGTGAGTGTGTGAGCGTGTGTGTGTGTGTGTGTTTTTCCCTCCCTGCTAATGGTGGTTCAGGGAAGCCCCTCTTCCACTGCTCTGCTCTCTCTCCTGACGTTCTTTCATTCACGCTGTCTGTCAAAGCGTCTCCTCAATTCCGTCTCTCTGTCCCTTGCTGTTTGCATTCACTCCTCTATCTGTCTCTATCTGCCATCTCTGTTTGTCACTGTTCCCCTGTATAGGCAGACATGATATATGTGCTTTGATGAACAGTGTTTTGTGATCTGATAATTCAGGTAAGCAGGTAATCATGTTCTCCCCCCTTTACTGTAGGCACTGACACTATTATGGGGGAAGCTTCATCACTGAGGAATTGAAACATTTGAAATATGCTTCATAAGTAAACCTGGGAGACAAATACCTTAAATAATAAATGACTAGACAGATGCCTCACACACATACTGGACGCCTTTTACTTGATGGAAACATTGATTCCATTGAAGGTTCCCGTGGGTAATTCTAGGATTACTGAAGGGATTAGACAGGCGTGACGTTTTTGGGGATTTGTTTTTAACCCGTTTTTTGAAGAAATCCTCTACTATATCTGCGGCATTTAAAGGTTTCTTGCATTGGGATCCTACTGTATGTCAATGTTGCAATAAAGACATTCAAGATTTGTCCTTAAATACATGTAATATCCCATTTGTTGTTGAAATGTGTTCTAACTTTATAATTATAATTTACTTGAATTAATGTTGAGTGTATGTAACGTGTTGTGTTATATGCAGCATCTAGCAGCAGAAAATGTAAAAGTCAGTGATAACATATTTATTACCAGAGATCAATTTAATATTGGCTGACACAGCTATGGGACAGTGTCTTTGGACTGGCTGGACAGGATGGCGTTACCATCTTCAAGTGGATTGGGTGTTCCATTTATTGCAAAAGCACACCTCCCATGGAACACAGGGAGCAGCTGACTTGGAAGCCTCTTGTAGACAATTGAGGAAGCATGGTGATTTGCTAATCTAGTCTTCACATGTCTTATAGATTTAGAGATGAGTGGCAATCATGTTCCTCTCTAGGTATTGTGGGAATGTGGGATGCTGGCGCGGTGCCAATCATGCTAGAGTGGTGATTGGAATCTCTGCATTACTTCAATTCTATTAATTGCAAAACTTTAATAGACAACCATTATATAATTGAAATCAATATAATATGTAGATTAGTCAGATTGCCAAGAGTGTTACATTTTCCTGAAGGAACAATGGTGTCCTGGAATAAGCATTTCTAGAGAAAACAGATGGTACCTAGAACTGCACCTTGGAGGACCCCAAACAACATAAAAATAACTAAACAATAACTATAAAATGTCTATCAGCCTAAAAAACAATAAAGGGTATTAACACGGTATAAACCTTTGTATATGCTTTGGAAACTTCATGTCTCAAAAGCATACTGATCAGTTACCTTTCCACTACATACATAAATAAAATAATTTAGCATTGAGGAGCGATACAATAAATCAGACAATATCAGACAATAAAACCACAATGCAGAAATCAAGCTTGGTTCACATACAGTATGCGTCAGATCATCATTGGACCCTGGCATTCCACAAGGATCTGTATTTGGACCCTTACCATTTCCCTTGTAGGGCAGATCACTTACAGTAGCTCTTTCGTATCATCACATGGACACTCTATATATGCCATCCAACACAAAACTATATCTCGCCTTCCCTCCATCTGACACAGATCATATGACACATTGGTGTCAGGTGGAACAAACAAGGCAAATACAAAACATAACCCATCATATTTTCTGGCATCAGTCTGACTGTGGCAAAGATACAAGGATGCATTCACTGCTTTTGCCTAATCAGTACAAGATGCTGAAGCAAGCATGACGTGCAAAATCATAAGAAAATATATTATTGAGTTTGAAAGAAATCTGGATACTTGAGACTTTAACAGATTTTCATTGGCTTAGTGCTATCAAGTAGATGCTCTGGCTGCATTTGGTGAACAATTTTTTCTTTTTCACAATGGACCTTAACAATGGGTATTAGAAGTACATGAAGATGATGAAATATTATTGCTTGGCCCATTGGTATGACTACTTTACAACCGTAAAGTTATGATTATGCTGAAAAGGTTATGCAAAAGCCCTTCAGCCATTATAATAATATAAAACGTACTTAGTCTCTTGTGTTAATTGTATTTTGTTATGGTTTTTGCACCTAACAAAGATGAGGCTCTTCAGCAACTGGCAATCGTTTTCTGTCACGATTAAGTCTCAAAACTTAAAGCCTTAAAGACTCTGAAACAGTGCCACCTCCTCCAGAGATCTATCACATTTCTGAGATATACCAGCAGTGCTGAAAGTGTTGCTATTGACCCTGAGAGGGTGAAGGCTATCATTGAAGTTACAGAGGCTGCTTGATGGTGGAGGCACTGATGGTCCTTCCCAGAAGAACCAGAGGTTGTTCATTCTTTGAGTAGTATATTAACAACAATTCATTGAGATCTGTTTAATCATGTTAAGGTTAAGATGATGTTTGGTCTGATAGAGCCCTCACTGCAAAAGTAAAAGGGTGACTGTGGCACCCCGAGTCAGTATAAAAGATGACACCAAACGGTACGGTTAAAAACTTTATTTAACCCAAGTGTTTGGTTGGGGAGGTCGTCAGTCCGTTCCGGGAGGCGATCAGGAAGTCTTCGGTCCAGGGTCGCTATCAGAAAGACAGAAGAAGCAAATATCAATGAGGGGTAATCCAGTCCACACTTCAATCTCCTTCACTCGCCGTCTTCTACCGCCTATACTCACTCCAGGGTTTTACAGGGGAGAGAGTAGCCCACTAACCTCCCCACTTGATCTCTCTTGATCAGCTCGAGTCTGTGCTTTTTATACGGCTTGTCTGGGTTGGGTTGATTAGCCGACGAGCCACACCTGGTGCTCCTCCACTGAATATGCCAGCGGGCTGGTATGTATTGTCCCTCCCATACACTTCCTCTCGGTAGTCACGTATCCTTCTTCTGGGAGGCGTCCAGGACGCCACATTGACCCACTGTCAAGATACTAACTTCTGTGTCTTCCCAGCATTAGGATTGTAGCTCTACTGCAAGACATACCAGCTACACACAGTTCAGACATAGCACTCATTGGCTTAAATTCTTTGAAATAAAATGGGCCATCTGCAACTCATTTCATCATTGCTTTCGGGGGCAGCAGTTTATCATGTGTGGACAGACAACAACCTTGTGCATGTGACTTCCATATAAGACACACATTGCTGGCTGAAGCTGATGCTGTGAATAATGATAATGTAGAATAGGTGAGGGATATGTTCCACTGGTCTGGCAATCCTTTTGACAAGACGTAAAATCCTAGCTGAGGGACAGTTATTGCATGCCACATTGCAGTTGCCTTGCCAGCTGGTAATTGTCTAATAATCATTGTCATAATCACAATCATAATCATAATTGCTGCTGTTGTGACATTCTGTAGAGGACACTTTTAGCTATGAAAGCAAAACCTGACAACAATTTGACAAGCAGTTCTCTTTATTTGCAGAGGGCATGGTTGTGAGCTACATGAGTTCATTCACCTTCTCAAATGTTGGGACAAGATGACTATGATCCCTACTCAAGACATTTCATGGCAAATTTATTTTGAATTACCCCCCTTCTTATAGATTCTGATAACAGTCAGATGTCTGCAACACCACCGTCTCTGGAAACCCTAATGAGGAAAGATTGCATCCAACAGATTGAGTTTGACTTTGCCGCAAGACTCAGTCTGGAGAGCTTGGAAATTGTGGTGTTTAAGACTTAGTGTGTTGCCAAAGAGCAACACAGGGTGGCCTCTCGCCTAATAGCACCCTCCTCTCTGGCCCTGATTTGAACAAATCTTGACATTGAACACATTTTCTATAGTTTTGTTTTCAGAGAGGACCACAGGAACAATTTAAAATTAATCTGGCACAAACATAACCACCCAAATAAAGTAGTGGATTTCCGCATGCGATTGCAAATAGCCTTTCTCCAGCGGTGGCTATTTACAGTCTAAGATTTGACACATGATTGTGTATTTGACTCTGGCCAAGAGAAACATTTTATGTAGACGATGGACGAATATCCCTTCCTACAGACTCAGTGGCCATTTACTTGCTCAAACAAACTCAGGCATCCCTTGCCAAATCTAATTTTAATCTAAATAATTTTGCTTCAAACAGCATCAATGTAATGTGTGCAATCCCACAAGAAGACCTAGGACAAAGGCTTTAAGGACCTAGGTTTTGATGCAGAAGATCTGCCAGCACAAAGAAGTCTAGGGCTGTGCTGGGACATAACCTGTGACACAGTCATGTTACAGACAAACCTTTCACTCGCCGGAGAGTACTCTCCACTGTTAACAGCCTCTTTGATCCTTAAGGGTTGGTAGCACCTGTGAGCGTTGTTAAGAGAACAAACCGTCATTGTTCATGACTGGGACTTTGTGCTTCCTGAGGATAAGATACAAGAGGGGGAAACATGAGAGAAATCGCCTTGGCCTATCTGACCGTTGTCTCGGGAAAAAGCAGACAGGACAATGGAAAAAGGGAGAGCTATGTAAAACAATCTCACTTTTTAGCCTCTATATAAATAAACTTAATTTGACTTGACTAGTTCCAATCTCTTTTGACCCTGCATTAGCATTTTGCTTACTCTAGTCAGGATGTACCAGCACCATGTGTATTTACAGAGAAATATATCTTAAAAAGTCAATGGAGACGTGTACAAGCAGTATCTAATGAGTTCTGGAGCCGCTGGAGAAACACCATCTCACCACTCTCCAAATATAGTGTAAATTGCAGAAAACACATGAAACATGCAAGTTGTGGGTGTTGTTTTGATGAAAGACACTCATCTAGGAGTGTGTGGCCAATGGGAGTGGTCATATCAACCTTTCCAAGAACCGATGGTATATAGACGTAAAGACAACATAAGACCATTGTCTGACGTTATCTTGCTTCTTTCAAAGGACTGAAGATCAACAAATCAGATGGATCCATAGTGACATCAGGAGATGCCAGGCGGGAAGTGTTCTGTCTGCATGTTGAATATTTTGTATTAAATACATTTTATATATTATAGTTAAGTGTATATTTCTGTTTTTACAGTTTCACTCTGATTCATGCAGTCACGAGTCAACCTCCTAGTTCTTCCCCTCTATCCTGTGTGAGTGTGTGTGGCTGATTGGGTAAATGAAGGTTGTCTGTTTCTATCCTCTCCCAGGCCAGTTTAATGCTCGTGATCTAACCTGAGAGCCAAGGACCAATCAAGGAAGTGTTGCACCTGTTCCTTGTTAGATGCTGTTTTTGTCTTTGTTGGTATATTATGTGCCAGTTCGAAGCTTTTATTCAAGCCACGGTCCTCATGAATATATTTTTTGAGTTCTCTTTGACCTTCCATATGTGACACATGTAATGTTAATAAACGGAGCATGTTTTTGCGTGTTTTCCTGACCCATGAAAGAGTTTGGCTGGCTGTTAATCTGCGTTGACTAAGACTAAGACATGTGTAAACACGTAGATAGAACAGTAAACTAAATATCAACCAGTTCAATCATTTGAAAGAAGTAGTTTAATTTTGCATGTGCACACTAACCATGATAATAACAATGTTAAACAATGGGTTAGATGATCATGGACATTTGTTTGATTTAACAATGCTTTATTGATATGTTATGTTTGCCTTCTCAAAATGTAATAATGCTTGCACAAGAAACCGCTCAGTTATCCTGTGTTCAATGACCAGCCTATTCATGCTCTGCTGTTTCATCATCCCAGACGATCTTTTGGCAGGCTATTAGCATCCATGAACTCCACCTGCTACTCTATAACTATAAGTCTGTGTAACAAGGTTCTTCCAGACCAACTTTTACATGGCACCAAAGAAGCAGAAGTTCTAACACAATATATATTAAAACAATGATGGGTGAAGCAGGAAGGTAAGGGGTATTAGCTCACCAACTGGGTTAAAGCAAGAAAAACATTTTATTTGTGATTTTACAGCATCTATGATGCACAAAGGAAATCAAGAGGCTTTTGAAATCAAACCAGTGACACTATTACAGCACTACAACCACACAAGACTTGGTGGCAAGACTGCTGAACACTAGTCTCAGCCTCTGTGCTGAACGTCTGACACATAATACACATAAATGTAAGCTCGATAGCACATTCGGATTCGGTACTGTCAATTTTCATTGTCACCCACAAGTCTGTATTTGTAATGCCAGTGCGATGCTTATGCAGTGCTTTATTTACTCTTCTCAACTTTTCCATTCATTTTAAGCAGTATTTATGTTGGCAGATGTACAATACCTGCAAACAGCTAGAGTCATATCATTAAGTTTCCCAACTAATTCCTCAGTGTGAGTTTAACTCCCTGAGGTCCGAATTGGTCCCTTTTGGTCACTGAGTTAAGTAGTTATCGAGTGCATGTCAATCAGAACCTTGTGGTGCTGGGAGCGGGTCATTGGACACTGGTGTAGTGTGGGTTTGGTGGGTGGATTATCTTTCCCCGGTTGGGCACTCTGGTATTGTGGGGTGGGTTACACGCCCCCCGTGGTCTGCGGGGGTTGGTAGGGCCGAATCCGGGTGTCCGGGATTTCACTTTTGCTGGCTTTGAGGGACTGAAGCTTAATAGATTTTAACCATTTCTCCATTCTTTATGTTTATTGGTCGAGAATTCAGTATTGGAGGTTCTGGGAGGTGTGTCGTGGATTGGGTTATTTAGTGTTTATGTGGTGTCGTCTCCAGGGTCCCGCTTATGGTGGCGGCATGGTGGTGCATGGTTGGTGGGCTGGATTATGGGTGGGTGTGTGCCCTGGCTTGCAGTGCCTGGGGGTTTAGCTGGGG